>JAVQIZ010195599.1:0-19199 GCA_036023535.2 Galaxias brevipinnis | reverse complement strand
CACCATAATCCATGAGTAAAGGAAAGAGCGCTTTCTTTAACATCTGTAGCAGATGTTGTCTACTTTTACATGTCTTTTCCTTCGCGTTCTCCGTTTTAGTTCACTTTTCGTTGGGCTTTAAAACTCTTAAAAAGACCTTTATATCTCAGGAAATGGGAGTAGACCAGCAGACCCCATGCTTATAAGATAACATGTAAATACTAAAGAAAATGTATACAACAAACAAACTATGTTCTTGGAGCAGATCATAGGCATACCGTTAGTAGCCCACAGCAAAGAGTAGATCCAAATATGTTTTTTTTCAATGAGTATAGCCCTCATTCAAAACACAAAAAACCAAAATATTTCAGTCCCACATTTTGAAAATGTTTTGGTAATTTCACAGAGGCACACCAATGTGTTGACAATTAATTTTGCTATCAACCCAAAATCAACCATTAGCCTATCTCCTGTTGATAGGCTAGTGGAAAATATTAGTGACTTTTTAGAAATCTCTGTTTTCCCAGAGTGATGCCTTGTAAAAAAATCTAAATACTAGCCAATGAAAACAAGTGGTTTGTTTTTGCACCACAGATAAGGGACGTCTGGGTAACGGGCTCCCCCCTGAAATCATTACTGAGCAGTAATCGATCTAATGACTCTCTGTTGCCAACAGGGGTAGAGTTATAGTAGGGGAAATGCCTCTTGTGGAGACTGCATTCTAATTAATGATCGTTGAATGAAACAATGAAGTAGTCTCTCACCGGCCACAAAACATTTCCCCAAGACTGGAGTGGAGCTTTTTACGGTGATATGTGAATTATTTTGGTGTACAATGCAAGTTTTTACAGGCCATTCTGTAATTGATACCCTGCTTGTTCATTTTCACTCAGCTTTTTCTGAGAGACCCAGTGAAACACACATTGAAAAATCTCAAGCGTACGTTTCGTTAAAGATATTGTGAAGGGTTGCACAATTCCGGCACAGCTTTGTGATTTGTGAAGGGAGAAATATATTTATGTCAGTCAAACTTGGTATGGAATTTAAAGATGCATGAATCTAGAATGAGATAAATGTTTAAATATACAAGAAAAGTAAGGGAAATGTACCACTGACTCTATCAATGTTTTCTGTCAGCTAATTTATGATTTGTTGTGGGAGAACACACATGTATTCAAGTGATTCTCTTTCTTACACTGCATTGCTACAGTACAGTAATTAACTACAGTTTTGCCCTTCCTGCAGTCCTAAAGCCATTCAGATTTAACAGTTCCTCATGAAATATCAAAAGCTAGATTATGAGGAAAAACAAACCCAAAAATAGTTTATACATATTAAAAAAATTATATTTTTATTATATAAAAAATAGAGTTGAGGCCACACCAGAATCCTTAAATCTGTAACGTTTCTTGTAAAAATAGAGAAACTTGCAATGAAAGGTTGACACAAAGATACATGTTTCTCATTAAGCTTAAGCCTCATCCCTTCTGCTGAAACAGTAATTACTAAACAGATGTTCTCTGACACCAGGTGCATCGAGATTCATTAAGTAGCTGTGAGAGCTGCACACCTGTCCCCTGATCACCAGAATACACCTCTTATAAGGGTGAGTCTCTCTCTCTCTCTCTCTCTCTCTATGCATGGCAATTCATTTGGTTTTAACTGTATTTATTGACTGTATCAGGGTTGACTGATTGACACTACGTCTCATTTGCAGTAGTGCCCTTTTAACTGTTGCCATCGTAACCGGGTTACCCTACATTGATTAGGAAATATCGCAATAAGATGGAATGTGTTAACTTGGATTATTAGAAATATGATTCATAGCTTCCAGTTTCTTGGGTTTCATAGCACCTTTATTCAATTTAGAGCTATTCCTGAGCAAATATTTACTTTTACTGTATACATTTTAATTTCCAAAATGACACTTCATGGAAAATGGTAAAGAGCACAAGTCTAAAAAAGCCAGTATTACGCCATTGTTGCCAATTTATAACAAACAAATGCCACAAAAACTTTTAAGTGCCCATTAGTACAGTTTGTGCTTTTGTCTAATAATGTTAGATGATCCCAGGTGCATTTTGATGAGATAAATAATACCAGGTGGTACCACTGACGAGTGGAACATAAACATTTTACAATCCCAAAGACAAACATGAGCACACATGCTTTTTTTACCCTCATATACAGACTTCCCTACATAAAAAGTGCATGGTAATGTCATACATGGAATTATTAGTGATATTTAAAAAAAAAAAGTATTATATTCTCTTCCTCTGAAAATTGTCAATGCTTCTTTTGTTTTGATAAGCAACAGTTCATCTCCAGGGACCGGGTCAGTGAGGGTGAAAGGCTGCAACAGAATGTAGCTGGGTCCCTTGACAACGGCCACTCTTTGACCCCTGTCTTACCACTTTCCCGGGATTGGCACTCCACATTCATACCAGCCTACAAAGGGATGCGGCGTATGTCGTCCGACAGGTCCAAACGTGACTGGTTCCTGTCTATAAGAACGATGATAACCTACCCAACACAAATTTATAAATATTATATGAAAGGTTAATAATTAGTCAAATTCAATGCTTTAAATTAGTGTGCAATAACACAGAGTATATAAATAAGGCGTGGCCACAAAACAACATAATATTGGTAGCGATGACAAATGACGGGAGTTGGAAGCACTGGTGTATGATGGGAGTTGGATTTCTCTTACCCTGGGCTGTGGGGAGGTTATCGGACAGGTAAGGAGGACCTGTCCTTCCATCCAGATAGGAGTCTACAAACTGGCAGTGATCTTCTCCCTGGCCAAAGGTGTCTGCTATACTGTAGAAGGTTTCTGAAAAGTGACATACAAATATTGTCATTGGATTGCTACAGCCACATCATGAAAGATTATATGAAGCATCTCTGGGTCTGGCCTGGTTACAGTCACCTCCTACAACAGTAATATCTAGGAAAATAGGATTGGGAGAGAGGGAATAGAGAGGGCACGTAGTTGGTTGGTCACTTTCTCCTGTCAGGTGTAGACGAATGTGCGACCCCTTTTATATGCTTTTAATGCTAAAGATATGTGACAGCCTTTATCGATGCATTAATTATGTAACATTTATTTATGTGTTTGCAGAGGGACGGCAGGGCGTCGTAAATAGTAAACATTGCACAACAAATGGTGCAGCATTGCGCTACTGTACCTCTGAGACCGTCTCCCATGAAGATCTTGTAGCGCAGGGAGTTGCACAGCACCACGCCCACAAACTTCCTGTACCAGGTGCGCTTGACGTACTGACTGCCCTTACAGGAACTGTGAGCAGAGTTAAACCTGAAGCTGAAAGGGATCCAGATCGGCTCTCCACCTGACGATGGGGGGGAAGGGGCACGTAATAAAAAAATAAGGGGGCTGGGGGCATGTCACCATGTCGCCATGGTACAAACCTACAGTGCAGAACATGGCCTCCAATCCACAGTGAGTCTTTAAAGAGAGGAAGCTATTATCAGTAGCACTCACTCATGCTAGTAAATCTGTGCAGGAAGGGAGACAGGCTTCTAGTCATGCTTGTAAATCACTAAAACACATTATGCTTTGAGTGGCACCCAGAGGAGCGGTAAAAGCAAAGCGGTGAGGAGCAGGCGGGAGCAAAGTCACCAGCACCTGCTCCCTCCACCTCCTTTCACTGCATACCTGACAGCCTCTTTTAATTAAAACACTAAATACCGAAATTCCACTGCGGCGGAGTTTAGAGAGATGTGTTATTCCACCATGGAAACTCTCCAGGTACAGTATATGAGAGGAGTTATGTCCATAGCTGTGCCTCAGTATTCTCTGTTAACCCTTGATTATCTGAGTCTGCCTGTGAACGGGGTTATGGGAAACATCCTGATTGAGAGCAACAGAGGATTATGTTGAAGACTCACCGGGTGGTCTCTCAATTAGAAGAGGGTCGTCTGAAAAAAAGAAACATGTGCATGCTGATGAATAGGAAAAGATGGACTTATGAAATATTATATATATCTATGCATCAAGCTGGAAGACACATTGTGTGTAAATCAATATGGGTTCACAATGCACCATGTATTTTCAAGACCTCTTCTTAATTTTAACACTAATTGATTTGGGATCTGACCGTTCTTTTTGTGAGAAGCCACTCATCAGAGTCTACTAACCTGATTCGGTCACATAGGTGAGGGTTTCACTGACAGGCCCCAGCCCAAAGGTATTCTTCGCCTGGACTTTGAAGTAATACCTGACCACACCCAAACCCAACAACACAACAGCGTGTTAGTGCGAGTGACAGAGTCAATAAAGGGTGGATCCGCCACGTCGGTTTAGCCTGGCTGAAGGTGAGCAAACGGTAGGCTGACGAGGCTAGCAGATGTCCCGGCTTCAAGGCAAGGCATCCGCTTCGGCAGATTTAAGAGGAGATCGTTTTATGTTCTTATGAATCTAAAGTGAGCAGAGCGCAGTAAAACGGCAATTTGGCACAGGGTGGATAGCGATTGGGGAGAGGGTATGGGGCTGAAAAAAAAGAGTCAAGGAAAAAGTTGACATGAAAAGAGAGCAGCGGACAAGTTAAGGAGGGCCACTAAAAAATAGGAAGCGAGGATAAGAGAAAAAAGGAAAGGTGGAAAAAGCGAGTGTGGGGCGGGGGGTAAGGTTAAACCCAGGGAAGCGTAGAGCGAAGAAGAAAGCTTGAGAGCCGGCAAAGTGTCAATTTCACGGTGAGAGCGTTTCTATCCGACACAGGGTCCCTTTAGACAGAGAGCAGAACTACGTCTGGCTGTGAGCTCACCCTGGTCTGTGTGGTTTAAACAGACTGGAGGAATCATAAAATCCCATCCGATTAAAAACAACACCGAAGAGCTAGGACTCGGAAATCTCTGCAAACTTTTCCATTTGCGGATGGCTGATGCGAGTGTGTCGTGTAAAAGAGTACGTGTGTTCAGGTGTGTACAGTGCGAGTGTATGTGTGTGTGACATTTACAATTGCACGTGACGAGTGTGTGCTTTCTCCCCACTCTGCAGAGTAACGTACAGTAAGTTCACAGTCCACTAATTTTGACCCAAAACCCTTTAACGACGTCAAGTGAGCCAGTCTGGATTCAATCATCACAGACCGATGGAAACTTTGACCATTATCTGAAACAGGGAACGAGGAGTAAAAGAGTGAGAGAAAGAGAGAGAGAAAGAAATGTAAAGACCACAGAAACTCACACCCTAAATGAACTTTTCAAGTTGCCTTTTTCAAGCTCCTCTCTTCAACTTTTACAGGGGTCACTCTCGATTGCTCCATTTTGTCTTCAGAGCCGGCGGTGCCACCGAGCAGACTCAGGCCAATTCCAGTCCTGCCCGATTTCATGCCCTTCACTGTTTTCCCCGGTGGACTCGGTAAGCTGACATTTCTGGCTGGTGTAGCATTGAGCGAGTGCAGAGGGAGAATGACCCGTGTACACGTCCTTAAGCGGAGCCTCACAGACAGCCTGCCTTGCCTGACGTTACTTATCATCTGTAAGTCACTCAATTTCAGAGCGTATTCCAGGTGCATGGAATGTGCAAACACGTTTCATCTTCCGGAGTTGTGGCTCTGTCTGCGTGTGTAAGGACAAGGAGTGTAACCTGGTTGTGATACTAAGTTCTCTGTCAGAGTATCTAGTTTTGCGTGTGTGAGTGTGTGACAGATTGGGAAGATGTGCAAGTGTATATAACCCTATGTTTATAAAAAAAAAATATTTATGTGGTTGTTTCAGGTCTGGCAGCCAGAAGGACGCTCCAACATCTGAGAGGAATGTCCGGACAGTCCATCAACCATGACATGATTAACCGTAACCGTGGATACCGGTTGCCTTAGGTACCAATTGAGTGTCACGAAGGGAAAGCGCTCCAGGAACTTGGATTCAAACGAACCTTTCTCGCACGGCAACACACGCAAAAACCCTAACTGGACGTCCGTTCTCTTCCACGGAGACATCCCTGTGTTTGTCTTACAGATGACAGAACTATCATAGCAAAACAAATTTCATAACAACTCAAGCCAGAGACGAGCCTCCGACGAGTTAGCGGCCTGAGACGCGGCTGCTCAAGTTTCCCATTTCCTGATGGGTTCGCACACCTGTTCCGCGTTAACGGTTTCCCTGGAGATAAAATGCTTTCTTTCTGCCACTCGGTCGATCTCTCTTTCGATCTTGTGCGTTTTTCCTCCCCTCCAGAGTTGTGTGTTCAGGAACCCACTGGAGCGGTGCCTATTTCAGATTTCACAGCACGGATGGATGACGAGCGAAAGAACAGAGAAAACGAGAGCACGACACGTAGGAGAGAGAAAGTGGCTGGTAGTTTGTTTGGACTTTCAAATCACGCTTGAATCAAAGTGTTCTTGAAAAGCGGAAGAAGCATATTGACTCGGACTACGCATTCATGGTGAAAGAAAAACACACAATACATAAATCTCCATCCTGTGTCCCATACATGGCACGTCCCACAAAGGGACTGCAATATATAGTGCTCTGTGAGATCCAAAAGAGTTGGACTGAGTCAGGTAAGGTAAGAAATCAGTTCAGTTCAAGTCGTGGGTTGACATTTTAATGGTAATTTCCATGCTCTTGTTTTGAAACCATCGACCCATTAGAATACGGTTTTGGGAACAGAATCATAAGCCATAGCAGTCCCATATGATTGCGTGTGTGTGTGTGTGTGTGTGTGTGTGCGTATGTGTGTGTGTGTGTGCGCTGATGTTTTTGGGAAATTAGACGCGTGCAAATGCGCTCCCATTCGGTTTCCTGTCTCAGTGAAATGCTTGAGCATGTTATTGTGGTGATTTAGGTGTGTTTTTCAACGTGCCTCCACCCAGCCAGAGCTGATTTACCTCAGTCTGTGGACATTTCTCTTATATAACCATTTCACCACAAAGAGAGAGAGGTTTCTATAGCAGAATAACACATGCACAATTTAAAGCACAAATCAATGCTTATTTGTTTCTGCCCAGACAGACACAGACACACACACACTCACACACCGAATATACATCCGATAGTGGTCCTCACCTGGAATTGGGCTTGAGGTTTTCAACAGCCAGATGTGTCCCGCTGGAGTCTCTTGAGGACCACCTGTTGTTGAGGACGTCATCGTAGGACGCACTGTAAACCATGTAGCCTGCAGGGTTCACACAGAGGGCACAGATCAGGGGTCACAAAAGGTCACAGTGGACAGAGAAGACATTGTTCAAGTTCAACGCAGGATGTTTTCCTTCCAAATTGGTTTCAGACGTAACCTTTTCCGTGGGTTGTAAAATATAATACTAAACAGGACTAAGTGCCTGATTGTATAAGAAGTGAAGGCGGTTCATCCAGTGCAGTGTGTAAAATGGCTCCCATTTAGTCTCATTTGCAAACGGGTTAATTCTAGTTAAAGCATGCTATAACTTGTATTGGGACTTCTTGAAAATGTTTACCTCTCAATATGTCACCTTTCGTTTTCAAGGTCCTCACTCTCATCAAAGAGACACACACACACACACACACACGCACACACTCATCCAAACATACAGACACACCAGTATAACCATGGTAACCTTCACTAAAGCCTTGCATGCCCTGAGGTTATGGAACCCTTCGATCACGCCGCTCAGCAGCTAGAAAATCGACTAGCCACACACATGCACACACACTTCACCACAGACAGCGCTCACATTGTTCCTATTGGATGTTTTAGGGCCCCATATTTCTACCTGTGGCATGCCAACCCAGCTGGCTAGAACTTATTGTTTCTAAAGAATCACTCTCTCTCCCTCAATCATCCACTTTCCTTCAGCTCTGTCTGGGATTCACATTGTTTACTCTAAATCCTACTAAGGCAATGGAACCTTCGAACCTTTTCCATCTCTCCTCCCTGTCTGTCTACGGCCCCTATCTCGTCCACCCATCGATCACTGTCTTCGACGCAGCGCCGTTTCACAGCGTGGCTGCCCCTCTGCCCCCGTTACGGATCGCAGCGAGCAGAGGGGGGGTGGAGCGGAGGGGAGGGTGGCTAACGTAATCCTTGACCTATACTGTTTTGGCTTGGCTAGCGTCTCGCCAAACAGTCTCGCCAAGCAGGGCTCATAAGAATTTCCAGGCCCTTGAATTGGCTGTTGAACATGCTGCTGATTGTTACTGTAACAACTTTTTTTCAACTAATGTCACAAAAGGTTTTACTGCATGCTACTGTAATTGTGTATATTGGAGAGGGAAATGCTAAAAAAGCATGTCGCAACTGTGTTTGGCGAAAGACAATATAGTAGTGTTTCATGGATAAATATACTCAAAACTGAGCAATGAAGTAAAACTCGGCATAACAAAACAATAGCAGATTCCGTTGGTGCGCGCTAAAATAACACGTTTGGATAGCGGTATAATGGTGGCCTGACTGTGGGCTACAGGGAGGTGAAGCACATAGAGGCATGCAGCCCTGGCTGGAGGGAGCCACAAATCATCTGGAAAATCAGACCACCACAACGAGCGACGAGACGGAGGGGGAAGGAGAACGAAAGACAGAGAGGGGGGACGGGAGTGCGGAGAGAGACGGACGGGACCGGGGGCAAGGAAAAATGGAGAGATGGGATATAAAATACAGAGAGAGAGAGAGAGACGGAGTTGGAGTGAGGGAGACGTCATACAAAAACAAACCCCAAAAAAAGAGCCAACAAAGAGGAGAGAACGCAGGAGGGAAAGAAAAAACAAGGAGACGGAGCGAAGGAGAAACGAAAGAATATGAGAGACACAGAAAGACTGTGGAAGGAGAGAGAGAAAAAGGGAGTGTGAGAGAAAGAGAGCAGGGTGATTCTGCGACAGTAGACGCTTGATATCTGGTGAAGCCATCAGAGGATAGGACCAGCCCAGTGCGGATCAGAAGCTTGCGTGGGCCTGCCTAAGAAAACACCCGCTCTGTCTCTGTGGCTGACTGCACTACTGTCTCTGATAGCACACGGCCAGTCCCATGAAGTGCAGGGCTCAGTCAGGGTCCCAATGTCTGTCTCTCTCTTTCCATCTCTGTGGCATTGTCAAGGGGGAGATGGGAAGAGTTCAGGTTCAGGAGAAAAGCTGGGGGTTGATATCTAAAACATTGGAGCGAGTTCCCAAATAATGACTCGGGGGAAAGATATTAGTTTATTATGTCTGTATGCAAACAATATTCTGTCCTAGGATCCGCAAAACGGCAGAGTGCAGAAGCAACTATTTACTTGAAGAAAAGGGGTGAAGTTCCGGTGGGAGCCACACATTGGCAACCAAACTGTGAGTCCCTCCCTACAGTGTAAACCATTTTGGGTGTCTAGAAAAGCGCGATATCAAATGCAATCTATGAATTATTATAAAAAGATAGGACAAGGCCTCCACTCACCTGACACCATGTCGTCTGACAGTGGGCGGGCCCAGTCCAGGATGACGAATGAGTGACAGCCCTCCATGGCCACCACGGTGATGTTGTGGGGCTTGTTCTTGGGAAGCTGTTTCTGATTGAAGGCCAGACTGTCCTTCTCCATCAGGTTTTCCAGGATGTCTACTTGAAGGTATTCCAGAGCCTCGGTTAGGGAACACGGAGCGCCCACATCTTTCTGGATGAAGTTGACATAGGGAGCTGGGGGATGAGGAATAGAAAAAGGGAGTGAAAGATATGGATCAGGAAAATGACATGCTACGCTGCGTATTAAAGCAGTGATTTACTCGCTGGCCTCATATGATGGAATACTAATTGCAGGCTTTTCCAATTGGATCTTTCTGGAAAGCTCTTTTACTTCTGTTTATGCTACAAAACACTGGCCAGGAACACTCATCATTAGAGCACAGATAGGAAAGCAAAGTGTTGTTTGGAGCAGCTAAGTGTCTGTTCCTCCTAAATCCCTGTCTCCTCCCCTCTCCTCCCCTCTGCTTCCCTGTCCATGCTTTTGTCCTATGGGGTGCCAGCTGGATCCACAGTTGGGAAGCAATCCAGGTCTCCCAACAATTCCCAGTCTGGTTGGGACTGTGAAGGAACGCTGAAGTCAGTTCTGCCTCAACACAGCTCCACAGTAACTGTGTTGGTAGAGCGGGGTGCTCAGTCCACCTCTGTCTGGGTGCAGGTTCCCATAGGGCCACACATGCAGGCACTCGTGGTACTCAAAGGCACGTTAGTTTAGATTTGCACCACTTTCAGACATAGAGAATCCTTATTACATGACCATTCAACGGACCCTCTGGTAGGGTAAACACTGAATCTTATCAATACACACACCTGCACGCACGCACACACAGCAGAACACATTTAACGTGTTTGTTGTCTTTACTCTTCCAGATGTGTGTGTGTGTGTGTGTGTGTGTGTGTGTGTCTGTTGTGGTGTGTGTATACACCAGACTCATCTGCCGGAGTTTATTGGTCTACATGCTGGGGGGATTAGCATGCACGTCTGTCCAAATACTGAGAGCTATATAACTGCACATGTCTGTCCGTCATCTCCGGCTCCACGTGTCAAACCAGGACCTGCTCGGATTCACGGGCCGGGCTCCAGCCGACACCTCTGGGGGAAGCAGCTGTGATGCTCACTCCATTGTCTGACTGGGCTTTGTTAAAATTTGTTCAACCCCATACAAGGCCAAAGCAACCAATAGTGTATTAAACTCACATTGAAAAAATATGTCTTCAATAGATTGCGAGACAGTGGCAGACGTTCAAAACAACCGTCCCATCCAAAGAGAGACAAAGAACGCAGACACATAAATAATCAAAATAAATACGCAGTGAGTGAGAGGCTGTGAGCAACCTCGTCCAGATTAAAAGACTGGAGAGAGCATGTCAGAGGGCTGGCGGTGGAAGCAGATCTGAAATATTAAACTCATAAATATGGAGCAGGATATCTCCGCATCGGGCCAACATGGGAATGGTCTCGGTCCGCTGACATCAGCATCTTTCTGGATTCTGCTCTGTTAGTTCTACCGCAAGGGCAGTCTGCTTTGTTCTGTCCCTTGTGTTTGGTTACATGGTGGGTCACAGAGTTTTTTACAGTGTGGTTTGGGATCTTGACTCACTCACGAGAGCACACTGGAGGAACTGGTATCTCTGGTGGCCAGGCAAGGCAGACCATTAATATTAGACACCAGAGCAATGTTTCTACTGGCTTCTCTAATGGTGCTAATTATAAATGAAGTAGCGGTATACATCAATATAAGGATATCATGACTTCACAGTGCTAGAAATAAAGAGAGATTAGCTAACTGAAACTCCAAAACAGGGGAACAAAAACAAAAATCTCCCAGAACAAAGTGATCACGGACACACAATCCCTGGGACTAAACCGGCCATCTCTCTAAGGCCACCAATGAGGACACAGCTGGAACGCATCGTCAAAAAGCGTCCAGTCGAAAACGTCACCTGGGGAACCCCTCGTTACCTGGCCGGGGTTCAGAGGGAGGTGTGGAGGAGGAGGAGGAGGAGGAGGAGGAGGAGGTGATCTGGAGATACAGAGCCCTGGGCAGGTCTGGCTGTGCAGCCAGAGGAGGCGATGTGTGAGGCCGCGGGCCAAAGCAAGCCTATTAGAGCAGCAGGGGACCGGAGAGCCCTGGCCCCCAGCTCACAGCCCTCCGTGTCCTGGCCTGACCCCCGTCAAATAACACCAGCCAGACACCCGTCAAATAACGCCAGACCCCCGTCACATGACGCTTCTTAACTCAAGTTGCATTGTTTCTACCGGTACCGGTTGGTTCCAAACAAGAGTTCAGAGTCGCTTGTTTGAAAAACATCCATGTTAGGGTAAACCATTCGAAGGGAAGGGTCAGCCAGTTCTGCTACGGAAAGTCCGCGGTCATCGCACATACTCCAGTGAAAAATGATCAGCAATCAGCTAATCAGCCTGATGATCGTAATCAAACGTTGGACCGTAAATAAACAACTGGAACTCCCTAACCAGGGGCCAAGTCTGACCAGCGCGGCTAGCCTGAGGCTGGGATCTACACACAGCAGGTGGAGGAGCCGTGCTTAGAGCTCAGTTCAGGTCATCGACGGCTGGCCGTGCCAGGGTACCTCCCCTCCAGCCAGCCTGATGGGTTTCCCAGGCCGGTGGAGAGATGGCACGGCGTCTCACCTCTCCCGCGTTTGCTTTGGCCCCCGTGCTGTAATCCCGCTAACGTACGGCTCGGTGTCGGGCCCTGTGAAGATATTTATGATGTGCGACCGAACGAGCCAAGATGGGGAGCCAGAATTCCCTTCTTCCACCGTGAAGGAAAACAGAACATGCACGGCACCGAGCTCTGTTATTTATAGCGGCCGGGGCAGGCATGGACCCACACACAGTCAAGGATGTACACAAAACCACATGCATGCACACACACAACCACGGTCCTTTAAACTGTCGCTCTAACACACATACAAAACTCCCAAAGCACAAATACTTTTGGTTTTGCTGATGCCGTTCGCTACCTTTTTTTAACATTGTTAAGCATGGATAACCCAAATTATCTTTCTTTGGCACTGATCTCTCAGAGGCTTTCCACAGTCATAACAGAGAGAACTTAACAGGAAAGGTAGTTTTCCCGTTTGTGACAGGCAGCTTAAGAGAGGTAAGCCCCTCTTAAATACTGAGAGGTGACTTTAGGCAGGATGTCCAGGTGGGGGGGTTGAGCTCCTGTCTCCAGTCAGGCTCTCCCTCCCTCCGACAGAGTTAAGCTCTCTGAAAGTGCTCCTGCAACAACTGTGTGTTTTTTTAAAGACAAAGGAGCGAAAGGTAGTGTTGACTACCGAAGAGACAAGATAAACGCTGCACGCAAACACACATGAAAAATGTATTCACACACACACACACACACACAAACACACTGTCACACACACACACAACTACGCACATGTTCATAAACTATATCTGTTACCTGTGAAGCGCTTCTTCCCAACGACGTCGAACTCGGAGGACGGGCTGTTGTTGAAGGGTCTGACGTCGGGCTCTGGCGTAGGGATGGTGATGGTGGTGGTCTGAAGCAAGAACTCCTCTGCCCAAAACACACAAAGGCAGCGGTGAAGGCCACAGCAAACTCCAACTCGACCTCCATTCCCCCGTGACAAGGTGATAGATCTCTCTAACCCGCCCCTAATGGCTCTCATTATCCCCCTGCGGGTAATAAGCCGCTCACAGAGCGGACATTGATTTTCTGGGCGAGAGTGTGACCTCAGATTGGAAACAAGCTGTGTTTTCCCATTTCGAGGTCCGACGCCAAGTGCCTCCTCACGTAGAGCGTCTCTGGGGCCAATGTCCCCCCCCCCCCCCTCGCGCGAGGGACCTTGAAGTGACGTGAGAACAGATTTCTGCTAATGCGCCGTGAGCCTAACTAATGTGTCAGGATTTAAGTCGGCGAAAATCAATTTGTTCCTTTTGCCGCGGCCGCCGTGTCCTGCTCGTCTGGAGCCATTGGACCGCAGCATGAGATCACACGGGCTTGAAGCAGGCCAGGGCTAGGAAAATATTGGGACACACATGACTCTCCGAGCAAAAGTTGGGGGGAAAAATAATCGAATGAACACGGGCATTAGATTCGTTATGACGTTGGAACCGCTGCAGCAACATTACACCGTCTTAACGAAACACATTTCAACGCGCAGGGTGTTCATTCATGCAAAACTCCGTATGCATTACATACAGTAACCGACAGGACAAAGTTTTGTGCCAGAAAATACGTCACATCTCAGGATGTTGGTCATGCCGGGGCATTCTCTCCAGGTTAGTAATGTAGGGTCTAGTTCCTAGGAGCTGGAAGAGGAAAAACAGAGGTTATGGATAAAGTCCAAGACTCAGCCGAACCCAACCAAACGAGCACATGCAAACAGAAATCAAGCGTCTGAGAGGAACACTCAACCAAGGAGGAGGAGAGAAAGAGAGAGCAAGCAGATGAACGGACAGATCAACAACAAGACCAAGAATGCAGGCAGCCCCCCCCCCCCCTGCCCCCGGTCCAGTAGCGGCGCTTGTAGCGGCCATCCTCAGCCAATACCTTCCTCAAGAGCAAAAGCGTCAGGCACCATGGTGACTGTAACCATGGGATCCGTTTCCATCCCTGAGGAGTCCTCTGTCGGAGAAGCAGGACAAGCTGGAGTATTATTCTTAGATCAAGAATAATACACCTGAACAAACAGCAACACAAACAAGGCAAACTGCTCGCCGTGACAACCTGTCTAACAATAACCAACAGATAAAACTAAGACTTGTTGGTTTCCTTTACCCAAGAATAAAGGAGAAATACATTGCGTTGATTTCTAAAGTGTGTTCAGAGTCACCATGACAGGGCGTATTTCTCCACTTATACTTCACGAGAAGACGTTTTCCCTGTGGTCTGTGTGTTTCTATGTATGGGTAAGCCTGATGTTGTAAGTGCCCCTGTCCGACCAATGCCCTCCATGCGTGTGTCTGCCCTGTGTCTTTCCTCGCAAAGTAACGTTTAAGTTGTAGGGTGGGGTGGCGGAGTGTGGATAGGTTTGGTTTGTGAGCGTGCCCGCTAATACGATCTGAGCCTGTGTATGTGTGTGTGGGTGTTTATGTGTGTGTTTGTGTGTGTGTTTGTGTGTGTTCTCGTACTTGCGTTAGTCATGCATTTATAAACTGTGTGTATGTGTGTGTGTGAGTGTGTGTGTGTGTGTGTGTGCGTGTGTGTGTAATAATGCCTGCTCTGGGTGCTTAGCATGTGCATTGCAGTAACACTATTGGGCAGTGTGTGACTGATGGTCCTCCACTGAGCAGTGCTGTAACCAGTGCCAGACCGCGGACGTAAAGCCTTAAATGTGGTTCCTGTGGCCTCATAAAACAATTTACAGCTTTACTGAAGTCATCTTCTATTTTTCGAATCTAGCTTGGTTGTTTTGTCTTTGAGTAAATATTGAATGCACATGGAAAGGAAGTTAACGTTCCCTCCACTCATTATTTAAGTGCCTAATGTTTTTGATGAACTAAGAAGAAACATATTCAAACTGGTATGTCGGCTCAAACGCTCACCCTCTGGATAACAGTCCAGAATACCCTCTGGATCCAGTATTGGGTATCCCTGGTCGTCGGTCCTGGAGAAGGTTCCGGGGGGACAGGTTGGGTAGGCTTCGGCGGTGGTGCTCTCCTCCACGGTCCACTCCGTGGTTGTGGGGAGGGTGGTGGTGGGGGCCTCGGTGGTGGTGGTGGTGGTCCTGGGTTGAGGCCGGTCCAGGCCCACGACGCGCTTACCACCCACGGTCAGGACCTTGTCCTTGGGGTTCACCACGGGGCGGCTGTCCCGGCTGTGGCCGAACAGAGCTATGCCCTCCTGGTTGACCAGAGGACTGCCCAGGTGGTCTGGTGGTTACCATAGGGAAAACCAATGAAAAGGACCAATATGAATATAAAGCATGATTCAATTCCATTTGTATTCATGAGGAATATTGAGTGCATATTAATATAACACATGCTTCTGAATAGAAGAAAAAAAAAATCTTTATTAAATATATATATATTTTTTAGTTTTTTTTTGTCTTAATTAAGTTTGTTTAATTAATAAGATCCTATTTTCCATCAACAAAGTTTTCACCCAATCTTGACTAACAATCTTACCAAAGATGGTGCGTCCATCCTCCCCCACCACCACTCTCCTGGGCTGACCTTGAGAGTCCTGGAGAACCTTCCCAGCTTCATTCATCAGAACCCCCCTGTCCAGATCCACCACCTGCCAATGACCCACATTAGGCGACAGGTTTAAATAGCAAACCCCACGCTAAACTCCATAATAAGAGTTGTCTACATCAGGCACTGACCTCCCCTTATTTCGAGACAGTAATAAAACAATGAAATATTGTATGTGTGCCGATATAATTTTAAATATATACAATTCCATGAATGTGTACCACTGAACGCTGCCAAACACACATACCCATTTAGTTCCGTCAGGCCCAGTGATGTACCTGCGTCCGTTAGCCTTGTCGTCGTCAGTGGAGGGGGCCGACTCTTTGTCACTTGTTGCTGTGAGATTGGGACGGCCATTCTTACCTGACACACGGGAATGATACAAAGATTTCAGAGGACACTTTTAAGTGTTTTATTTACTTAATAACTACTCAGAGAAGCTTGAATGACCTCGAAGTGTCACCCACACCAGAGAGGTTTTAAAGAGGATAGTTTAGATGAGTGGTCCATATTGGAGTGCCATTATGGACGGGGCCATTAGGATAAACTAAATGCCGTAGTCTACAGCTCTCTCTACTGCTGGGCATACGGTGCATGAAATGTTAACAGCCCTATCAGTTCCATTTGAAATATCAAGGCTATGCTACTTAAATAAGATGGGCTCATTGTGGAACATGACATTTTTTAAGTCTACGACCCACAACCACATAAGGTAACATTACCGTTTCCGTAACCTGGCTTGAGGGCACCACCATTGGTGAGTTTTTCTCGGATACTTGGGTATCGGGTCCTTGTTCCCTGTCCTCCCGTTCGGTCCGTTGCTAACGGCGACGACGACGACGAAGAGGAGGATGACTGGGATGCCCCTCCAGATATTCCGCCGGAAGTCCGAACGCTAGCCTCGCCGCTAGTACCGCCGCTGACCCCACGCTCCGGGGTCAACAGGGGCTGAGGCAAAACAGACGATGCCGACGATGAGGAAGATGAGTCCTGGGCCGAAGAACCTCCCCGTGTGTTCTGTGCCGGCTGCGCTCTCTGAGGGAGCCCGGAGCCAAACTGTCGGTTTGCCAGGAGGGGGGAGCGTACTCTCCCGTTGGGCCCCACAACAGGACGCCGGTGGCTGGGCGGGATGGCGGGGAAAGACCCCGTCCTGGTCCTGGTTGGGGATTGCCTTGTGTCCACGCTCCTGCGGCCCTCATTTTCGAAACCTCTCTGGTTGTCGCTCCCGGCCGAGGTAGGGACCTTGGGGGCCGGGGTCGGGTCTGGCACTTTGGCGTTTCTCTCGCGGGCCTCCCTTTGACCTTGGTTCAGATAATCCTCACTGTGATCGTTGTTGTTGTTGGTGGAGCCTCTATGGCTGGCCTGTCCAGAGTCTCCATGTCCACCGGAGGACGGGCTGGAATCAGGGTTTGACGAGGCAGAGGATGAAGAAGAAGAAGATGAAGAAGAAGAAGTGGCTGTACTTCTGGACCCACCGGACAGAGAAGGTTTCAGTGACCCCTCCCCTGCACCCTGTTTCAGTGGGTAAAGGGCCGAGGAGGTCCCCCGGCCCTCACTGGTCTCCTGGAGCCGGGACGCCCCCTCCGACCCCGTGGCCCCGGACGCCCTGCTGCCGGTGGCGGTCTCCCTCAGAACGGGCCTCCCGGCCCCTACGGAGGACGAGGTGGCCCTGCTCCAGGGAACCCTCCCGTCATGTCTGGTGGAGAGCCTGGATCCAGAGCCCAGCCTGCCCTGGTGACGGTTGGCCAACACGGGGACCCTGCCAGCCAGGGAGGGCTGGCCCCTGGAGGGAGGGAGAGAAGGAGCTTCCTGGCTGCCCGCGGTCCGACCGGCCTCAGCTCTCCTCCGCGCCGCTCTCTGCTCTTCCTCGGCTTTCTCCCGCTCTATCCTTTCTTCCTCTGTCCTTGCTTCCTCTACTCTTTCTCGCTCTTTCCTTTCGTGTTCTCTCCTCTCCTCCTCTTTCCTCCTCTCCTCCGCTCTCATTTCTGCTTCTTTCCTCTGGGCCTCTCGTTTCTCTGCCTCTCTCCTCTCTTCCTCTCTTTTCTCTGCCTCTCTCCTCTCTGCCTCTCTTTTCTCTGCCTCTCTCCTCTCTGACTCTCTCTTTTCTGCCTCTCTCCTCTCTGCCTCTCTTTTCTCTGCCTCTCTCCTCTCTGACTCTCTCTTTTCTGCCTCTGTCCTCTCTGCCTCTCTCCTCTCTGCCTCTCTCCTCTCCTCCTCTCTTCTCTCCGCCACCCTCCTTTCCTCTGCTCTCCTTTGCTCCTCCCTCCTTTCTTTCTCTCTCCTCTCTACCTCTCTCCTCATCTCCTCTGCCTGGCTCCTCCCATTAGAGTGAGTGGACGTGGTCCTTCTGGAGCCGGACGTAGACTCTTCTTTGATGGCCTCTCTCAGTGGGCCCTTGTGCTCATGACCACCATTGTCCTCGCCGTGTGTTGTGGCTTGCTTGCTGGGAGTTTGGGAGTTGGGAGTGTGTGTCAATACATTGTTGTGGGACCCAGTCCGTGTTGCGGTCGAGGCTAATCCCGGTTTGCGGAAGCCGCTGAGAACTCGTGTGGGCTTCCCTCGTGTCTGAACACTTGGCCTCCTTCGGCCGACAACCTGTCCCGATCCAGTCCCAACGGCTCGCCCAGCTGACCTGGACCCTGTGGCCAGGAATGGGGCCTCAGTTTGGGGCTGGGAGGCACTCAGTCTGGGGGCCGGGGTGGAGGGTTTGGCCAGTGCCACGCCGCGCTTGTCGTTCGTGAGCTTCCCTTCCGGGTAAGAGACGGCTGTGTGGTCCTTCCTGGTGGCAGCCGACTCCTGAGTACCCACGGCAACGGAGGAGGATGAGGAAGAGGAGGAAGAAGAGGAGGACGAGGCACCGGACGACGCCGACGAGGAAGGGGACGATGGTGAGGATGACGACGAAGACTGCGACGATGAAGAAGAGGAGGAAGAGGAGGTGGAGGAGAAAGAGGACGACCCTGCTCTCTGATGGACCCTGACCTTGATGGGTCTTCTTGGCGGGCGCTTGGGAGGCTCCGGTGAGGCTGCTTTTGTGGGGGAGGGAGTCTGCGTCTTGAGGCTGGTGGCCACCAAGGTGGTCAGTTCCTCCACAGCCTCATTGTCGACCTCTTCCTCTGTAGTAGGGGCAGGGGTTGGCTCCTCCTCCTCCTCTTTCGCCTTCCCTCTGTCCCGGCCCCTGTTCAAGGCGGAGCCTCGGACAGAGGAGAAGATGCTGTGATAGGAGCGGGTCTGGGAGAGTGGGCGTGTCAGCCGGTTGGTGGGCGGGGCTGGCGGCGCACGGGTAGTCATGGCGTGCTCTTCCGCCACCTCTGATTGGCTGTCGTCATGGCGACTGTCCTGTTTGGAGTTGCTGGAGGGGGTGTGGCTCGCTGTGTCCTGGTGTTTGGACGATGAGGCAGCACTGATGGCTAGCAAGAGAGAGAGAGAGAGAGAGGCATTATAAGATCAATTAGGAACATATCCTCAAACTCACTCAAACAAATGTACTGATGTAGACGATGAGGTTAACATGTACCCACAAATTAACCACAGAAACACACACACACACACACACACACGCACACACACACACACACACACACACACACACACACACACACA
>JAVQIZ010195595.1:0-12500 GCA_036023535.2 Galaxias brevipinnis | reverse complement strand
GGCCAGTGATAGCTTTCCTTATTCCAGAGAGCCTGGAATCCAACTGAATGGGAGCACTGGTATGTCAAGGAAACGCGAGCCAGAGCGCCCCCATGCCTAATGGCACAATGGATGAAAAGATCGCACTGAGAGGCGGCGCACATCATATTTCTCTGCTTGGAATCCCTGGACGTCTCGCATAGCCAGTCCTAAAGCGAACATGAATATTCATGCTGGTTTATATAGATATATGCTAATCAGTCACACAGCCCAGATGGCCATTAACCACAGCCCAATTTAAAGGCAGCCTGGGTGATGTGATGTAGCAGCCCACTCTCACGCTCAGACAGAGAGAGCAGGGCCACGGCATGTTAATGGAGACATGTCAGTACAGCTATTTAGGCTCCAAACGATTAATAAGCCAAAGAGTAAGCGGGAGAAGAGAGAGCGGGGATATTTTGGGGCGGAAACCATCGAAGCGAAAGTTAGGAAGCTACGGTCGCTAAATGTTCGGGGGGGGGTTTGCTTTTCTCGTTTGAACCAATTGATCTCCAGCAGCAGCGAGTACTAGCGGCAGGGGAGGCTGTCCCTAAAAATAGCAGGATGAGGACTTCACAACTCCAGGGTGTGGCATGGCGAGGACACAAGGTCAGGGGTCGGGGCTAGGCGGATTCTCCTCCGTAGCTACAGGCCGATATAGGCCCCACGGGCAAAAGCCGTGCTAAGAAGCTCATCCCCTCACTCCCAGTGTGTCTTCACGGCAACATGCACGGGCGTACTCGTGCACGAGCGAGTCCCTGTTCACGTATGACGGGGCCTCTCCTGTGTAATTAAGGCCTGTCAGACGCGTCATTTGTAGAGCAGCACACCCACCTACCCCTCCCCACACACACACACACACACACACACACACACACACACACACACACACACACACACACACACACACAACGCTGAGTGCGTTCCAGGAGGAGAGATTAAGGCCAGCCAGTGGAGATCCTCTCACCTATCCGGTTGTGTGTAATCTCATCACGGCGCCTGAGATCACACAGGCAATCTGCTGCCGCACTGACAACCGGCTGGACATTAGCTACACTAACCACAGCCCCCTCGTCTGAGAGGTGGGATACCTGTGGCATTATTGAATGGGGACGGGGCTGCCCCGTACCATAGCCGACGTGGTCATGTAGTGAAGTGCCCACAGACAGGAACCTGAAATCCACAGCGTGCCCTGTTGTTATCACATTTAGCACTGGCTCACCACTCAGTGGAACTAAGCAGCATACAATCACGTACCAGTACCACGCAGAACAGGATAGTCAATAAGCACCGGTTTTGGTGTTCTCAAATTGCAGCGGAAGGTTGTTAGCATTAGTTATTCATAGGAATATTTATTATTAATTTAATGCTGCTGGAAAACAAATGCCGACAGCTACAGACATATTTTGGTTGGTTATAAAAACACAGAAGCTGTAGCACGTTGTTATGGGTTTGGTAAATCAAAACGCCGTCTGACCAGTCTGTTGTTTCAGAAGACGTCTCGCGCCATTCCACAGAGGGGCACTGATGTGTCTGATTAAAAAAATAAATATCTTCATTTAACTAAAACAAATACACAGATTGTTGCATTATTGGAAACAACATGTACACTCAAGCACAACTGAAATACTTTCAGTTGGTAGGATAGTGGTTAAATCCTGAGACGGTTGTCAAACAGGTCACACCTTAACAGTGGCTACAAAGATAATCAATGAGGCAGGCTCACATTACGTAACACCCGTTTCAACCAGTCCTGTTCTCAGATCAGCCACTTCCACACATTCCAACAGTCTTTTCTACTGAGTCACGGTGTTGTTGGAATCAGTAGCCAGTGATTCGCCTAGTTGGCCATGTTTATTAGTAAGTCTACACCGCTGTGGGCTCACCCGCCATTTGCAGGATTCGCTGAGTCATGCCATTGTTTCCCTGGAGCACCGATGTGCATATTTGATGACCAAGCTAACATTGTTTTATCCCATTGCTGAAGCTGCACTCAACATTCTCCCTCCTGCACATCCATTAAGACACACACACTCACACACACTCACACACACACACAACTACAGTGTAGGCATTAATCATTCTCTGGGCTTATTATTTCCCTTCTGGCAAACTGCCTAACAACATACAGAGGAGACGTAGCAGGGCCAGAGTTCTGCTGGTTGCCAGACATGATATGAGTCATTATACTGTTAAACAATAGATAGTAGGCCAATCAGTGTTCTTGTACAGTAATAGAATGGACAGGACTACAATGGGAGGCACACTTTACAAGTCTTATGCACTCTCAAAGGTTAGCGTATACGTGTTTAGAGGCCGTTGAGTTGGTTTACACATCATTGAGGACAAAAACAAGTTTGATACACAAACATTGTGTTTTATATATTTAGTTTGCCATGCAGAGGCAAAGAGGTACCACACAAATAATAATTTGAAGTCAGTGAACATTACCTCTATAATGTATTCAAATATTTCACTTAAACAATGTATGAGGTTTACATGAATGTGCAAATAAAATAATAACGATACATTTAACCCATATACTGATGAATCAAGCTAACTGTCAGTCTTCAACAGAAGGAACTTTGGCCCATGGACATATCTAGCAACACACAGTGTGCTTTCTCTATGCAGCTATGACAGTGCAATTTGGCAGCCATTCTGGAGACCAAATCTCTGAAGAGGTCCATCTTTCATTACATCTTTCATTTACATACACAGACACACACTACCTGCTCCTGTCTTTCTTTCTCTTTCACAAATGCACACACTAACACGCAGTAACCATGAAAACACCGGAATCGCTCATCCACTGTGTGAAATGGCTTGTGAACTGACACACTGCTCCGGCCTATTTTAGGTCCAGGAACGCTCTTCCTTAATGAGTCCCGCGCTTCCTTCTTCTTCTCCCGTCGTGGCTCGGCGCTGTGACTACTGTCGTGTTCTTATCAGCAGGGGTGGCGGTGAGATCAAAACAGCCCAAGGCTGTCAGACTGACGGCTGGTTATCACAGACAACCCCCAGAGACACACACACACACACACACATGGACACACACACACACACACACACACACACGGACACCCATGCTCAAAGGTGCATGCAGGCATGTATCGACATGGTGGAGTGCACACACAAACATACACACAACACATCAAAGCTGTATACCGTTGCTAGTCAATGTCTTCTTATTTTATAACGATAGTAAGCCTCCGCCAAATATTAGACAGAGTCAGCTATGAAAGAAATATTCTGCTAAAGGATCTAAAGAGGATTGCGGTTTCATTTGCCAATCCTAACACCCTTTTAAAGATGTGTCAGAGCCCTCCAATGAGGTCCTCAGGGCACCTTTGTTTGTCCCATTGTTCTTATGTGGTTATTGAAGCTTGGTGGATCGATTCGGCTGCACTGCGTGGTCTTTGGCGTAGCATTGAGGCTAATAGCTACCCAGGGTACTGGAGGTTTAAGCCACCAAGAAATGGGCCTCCAAGAAACGAATGGCTCTTAATACATCACTGCTAATTCGTTAGCCTGTGTGTTAAAGAAACAGGGCGCTCTCTTAACAATGTAACCATGTCACCGCATATCTTCAGCGACCCGTATGTGTCTATATCCGGCACAGATTTACACTGTGTTGGGATTATTGTAGGGCAACGACTTAAAGCACCGGCGTACTCTTTTAACCCCCACCATGAAGCTTAGAATAGCT
Organism: Galaxias brevipinnis; assembly: GCA_036023535.2. NCBI lineage: Eukaryota > Metazoa > Chordata > Actinopteri > Galaxiiformes > Galaxiidae > Galaxias > Galaxias brevipinnis. The sequence goes on along the minus strand of JAVQIZ010195595.1, from coordinate 8,773 downwards.
CTGGACAAAAGGGCTGGTTATTACGCCCGCTAAGGTATTTAGCTGTAGTCAGTCGTCTTGTCTGGCGCTTGGGAACCGTTAAAAAATGACCCCAAATTGCCGTGCCCACCCAGCCACCAGTGACACCTAACCCCAGGAATCAGCTGCTCTTACTGCTGCAGTGCTGCACTCTTTATGACAGTCAACAACGGTGGATGGGTATGACCCTCGTTCTCCTGCATTAGCTATGTTCCAGGCCCAAAGGATACTCTAGACAACAATTAGGTTAACATTTCACTGAAGCTAAAACCTGTGTGTGAATGTGAGTGTGAGTTGTTGTCTGTCCCTATGTTTCAGCCCTGTGATAGATTGGCGACCTGACCAGGGTGTACCCCGCCTCTCGCCCTGTGTCAGCTGGGATAGGCTCCAGCCCCCCCGCGACCCTGCAAAGGATAAGTGGTATAGCTAATGGATGGATGGATGGATGAAGCTAAAACCATTCATTTAAAACCTGTGGTTGGGTATTTTTGGCCATGTTTTGTGGGGTTGTGCTAATCATCTGGGATTTATTGTGGGCGTGCCAATGAAGTCTCAGCCATAGCAAATAAATGAGTTCTTGACCGAGAAAAGAGAATGAGCCTTCTCAGTCTTTGTAAAACTTTCCAGGAATGCTTGACTGAACATGTGAACAGCAAAATGGTCAGTGTTAAATGAACACCCTCCAGTGTATATATGTATCCACACTAAACTGGTGGGGGGGTGTTAATATAACACTGACCGTTGGACTGTGCACAGAGAGAGAAAGTATTTTGCTAGCTCTTGGCTAGGTTTGTCATGTCCAATTCAGAGTAGAAAGGCAGTTAAATAGACTTTCGATAACAGATGGTGGTAACTTGAGCAGTGTTTTAAGAGCCTCTTCATTTAGCCAGGTAAGTGTATAGTTGGTCTTTATATACGTAGAGCTTTAGTGTAAACTCTCTTTTGAGCAGGTGGTGGAGTCCCACAGGCTTGCTTTGTAGCCTGAAAGCTAACTATGTTAGCCGGTTGTAGCCAGTTAATTCATCAGAGCACAGCAGATGGTGGAACTAACAACCTAGGCTAAATGTAGCCTTTCCTTGCCATGGTCAATATGATCCCTGACATCCTCTTTCACCTTGTAATTAAATGTGATAATTAATCCACTCTGCTCCAATCCCTCTACTGCTCTAACTGACCCAGTGATTATACATACTGTAGCCCATTGCTGAAAACACATAGCTTAGGGATTCATGCACTACACTGAAAACACATAGCCTACGGATATACGATTCATACTGAAAACACGTCAAGGCACCATAGTGGAAACGATGTCGCCTAATGTTCAATGTACCTCAGGGTAAACACTTAGCTTACTGGTCAATGCATGTTAGTGAAAGCACATAACATACTGGTCCATGCACTGTATAAAAAATACAAGGGCACTACTCATCCAATCACCATGCAGAAAAAAAATATAGCTGTACCCGTCTTCCACCATAGTGAAAACCCTTAACCTACTTGTCAATGCACCACAATGAAAACAGGTACCCCTACCCATTCTGGACCATAGTGAAAGCAAATAACATTCAGGTACTGCACCCTACTGATACTAGAATACACAAACAACGCAAAGCATACAACTTTTAAACCCCTTAGCATTTAGCCCAACCTCTCTTCACTGCATAGGATTTAACGTTGCACAGTGACCATAAGTACAAAATAAAGGTTTATTTTTGTTAGGTTACTTTTGAATTAATCAGAAACACGTGCTATTTTCTTAGGCAATGTTTCATACGTTGTTGTAGACGCTCTCCATGGTTCTAAAGCTGCTGCTTTTTTTCCCAACGTCCCTTGTGGTCAAGGGCGCTGTTCTCGGTTCTGAAACCTAGCTTACTTGCTGTTGGCGCACATGGCACAAAGCATTGTGACACGAAAAGTTTCGATGCTTTATTTTGCTAGATTGCGGAGTAAAATGTTTTTTCTCAAGTTTGTATGTCTCGCCAGTGCCTTACACAATTTTGATGGTTATTGAGTTACTATTAATAGTTGTAGACAATATGATCATGAAGCATGAAACAACGACAAGTAAGGAAATTGTTGACGTACCTCTTCCGTGTTGGAATGTTATTCAACATATCATGCAGATCATCCAGGTGTGATTTAACAATCTAAAGCGTCGTTTGTTGTTGAAAACACATCTGACGTTGAGGTTATTTGTGCCTTGGGACCAACTCACCAATGTATACCCAATAATATCATTGTCGACCAACTCAACGACTTTTTTTAGACCAATTCAACAATTCTCCGCTCACCTTCTTTATTGTATAAACTGATACGTGTAAAGCGTATAGACATGTTGTAGCCCTGCAAGATGGTTATGTAGGCTATTCAATTCCGGGAATGTGTAGTTGTTTTTATAGAAATATGTAGTCGGCCTCCCTTCTGCTAAATGGGGGATTTTTATCAGCAGTTCACAGGCTACTCTCCTATTTGGTCTGGTTGATAGTCATGAACATTTTAAGAACAATGATAACAAAGGCAACAGCTTCGCCAGCTCTCGGAAGCTACTGGAACTGCTGCCAGCCTTGAATTCTATGTTATAAAAATAACCATTAGACATTTTAAACTTTATTATTGTTTATTTTATTTTCACGAAGCCAAGCTAATCAACGTGTCCGGTAATTGGTAATTATTTCGTACATTTGAGTGCAGTTCCTCTGTCTCTTTCCCTCTCCCTTACTCTCGTCTGCACAACCCAGAGCAGCAGCATGTAGCAGGCATAAAAAAGCAGCAGCATAAATTGAATTAGAGCACCACCAACCCCTCTGCGCGGTCCTGCAGCCCACTCTGGGCTCGCCTACATGGGCAGAAGCTCTGAACCGCTTCCAAAGCCGTCTTTTTTTTTTTGTCAGCAGCTTAATCTCGATAGTTAAAGGTTATGCCTTAACAGACGCCAAACCAGCAACCGTTTAAGTTGCTCAGCATTGAGCTTGCTGCGTGGGATTAGCGTGGTGTTCAAGACCATTGGTATATCAAACAGCTTCCTTAAGACGAGGTGGGAAAGAAGGCCAAATGAGCGCTATGATGGACTGAAAATGCCCTTTTATATCAAATGCTCTCCACACGAATGCCATTTGCATAATGCCTCCGTGCACGGTTCATTGCCACTAACACGGGGGAGCCGAGGTGGTATTAGATTGCGTTGATCAATCATCATATATGGTATATAGCCTACAACGCTTCAACTCATTTGAAATATTTCATATTTATTATGATAATCGTATTTCAGCAGGAGTGCTTCATCAAATTAAATGTTTAAGGGAGAGCTGGGGTGGGCTCGACTGTTGGGAAAACTTGGTCTTTTCAGGTCCATAGCTCATGCTATCTTGCGCTTTGCAGTCAATTTGTGGGCAACGATCTTTCGTATATGTTCTCAATTTAAATAATTATGACTACAGACAACATATTACAATAATATGGAACAGAATAGAATCGAATGTAATAGAAAAGACTAAATAGTGAGACGTTTTTCCCATTTTACACACATAAGTCTGTGCATGGGCAAATCAAATGATGAGCGTGTTGAGCGTGTGTGCGTGTGCGTGTGGGTGCGCGCGCGTGTGTGTGTTTCTGTGTGTATGAGAGAGAGAGAGAGAGAGAGAGATATGTTCATCCTTTGAACCTGTGCCATTGGTGAGGGGGCTTTGCTGGCCTAGCTTTGCTATAGACGGTGTGCACATACTTTCTAAAGAGACATTTCACTTCATGGGTAGAACAATGTAAACTGCCTGCAGAACACAATCTGCATGGCATAGCCTACACAGATTTTGCTGCAGCTTAAATGACAGGTAGGTGGGGGTTGTCTGAGTTAACCCCTCTCCCCAAAGCCCCCCGCTAAAACACCCACCCACACTCATATACATGCACAGACAAATGTGCCAGCACAACTCACACGCACGCACACACACACATAGTATTCATTTAAATCAATTTGGCTCAAGTAGTCAACTTTTCAGTTTGACTCCATCGACAAGAATAAATTAGACTTCTCCATTGTCTTGGTAACTCACCAACAAACTAGGCTACCCACCCGCTTCAGAGCCAAAAATAGCCCTTTGGTCGTCAGCAAGCTGCATTCCGTCAAACTTGCCATAGCACCGATGTTGTGACCTTGCATTGTACCTAAAGCTCGTTCCCACCCATCGACCTCGCTCTTAGATAAACGCACATGGATATTCTATCTTTAGACGACATCAATATATCTACCTAATTAATGTGTCTGCTATCATTACCTGCACATATTAGTATTTAATTCTACAGTCTTCGACATTTTTAAATAGTAGGCTAAAAGTTTACCTTAGATAAGGAACGCCTTGAGCCCAGTTCTGTTCATCGAGGGTCAGGTTAAACGTGTCTTCTCACATCGCATAATATTTTCCCATGATTTTCCAATTAGGTTACTTCGCTCCATCTGATTGTATTTTTTTAAACCATATCAATATAGCACTGTGCGCCCTGTTTCAAAGCGCACCAGAGCCCCGCACTGCCCATCTCAAGCTCGCCGTGCTTGTCAGCTAGAATGCCATCGGACAGAACTCGATAACCTGGTTCAACAATCCAACCGCTCGATCTTCAGTCTTCTTCAATACAATCCAAAACAAAACTATTTGGTAAGAGTCAAATTCCAACACGATAAATAAGAATCCCTCCTTCAGAAATGGTTGTTCATTTTCCGAACAAATTCGACGAAAAGAAAGGTGATTTCCATTCTCTCGCCCCTTGGACGCACTCTCCTTACTCTCAGCACGGTGGCGGCTTTTCCACCGCAGTGAAAACCGGCTTGCTCTATTTAGAGAGGCGCGTCTCCGCGGGAGAGCGGTGGTACAGTGTCCGTTTTTGAGTGAAGTGGCAGACTGCTAGGCTGCAGCTAAATGAAAATCAGAAAGCCAGAGGCTCTATAGTTCTAGATTACGAAAGACTATAAACTAAAACGCTAAACCCAATTGTATCTCAACTTTAAATCAGGTTACATTCTATAGAGTGGCTATATAGACATAATGCTAAATGGATCTGTTGAAAGTGCCTGCCGAGTAGCCTACGCCGTTGGTAAATAATTGTTTGTAAGAACGTCCACCGCGAGGAACTAGTGGGATCAAATCTCAGAGGGAGGACCTTCGCACCGGTGCACTTCGCGCGCACTTCACCTGCGCAAAGATAATCCAAAGAGGAGTGACGGATTGGCAACAGACCTCCAGCTGCCAGCCCGACATAAGAGTCCGCAGAATAAAAAGGCGATTGTACCTCCTGACTATGTTTTATTTATTCAGACTTTGGCAACCTCATTACAATATCTAAATATAAACTGCAGAAGATGGTCCGGTGTAAAATAATTTTTGCCTCATCCCAAAATGTCTGAATTAAACTAAAACAATTCCATTTGACATAAAACAAAAATGCTCTGGCTGATTAAAATTTTCTATCGAGTCTTGTTGATCCACGCAGTCAATTTGGGAAAGAATATCCCTTTTCTGTTACATGTCATTGCAGGACGAAAACGATACGTACCAAAAAAAAATTTTCACGGAAAGGGTGGAGAAAGGCATGCGCATAACTAACCTATACCGTTCCCTCAAAATATTATCCATCGCGCGCAATGAGAAAGAATCAACAAATAATCTATGGTGCAGGGATATAGTGAGAATATTGGCTGATATAGTCAAACAGATTGTCATATTAAGTTAAAAGGATATTCCACAACTGAAACTTCAATTCAAAATGTCACTTGAACGAAAAAAGACACATTTGCTGATTTAACCGATAATTTAACCGATCACTGGGCTTCATATAAATTAGGATAAATCTGAAAATACGTCACATTATTTATAGGATCAATGTTCGGTTATAAAGTGGGAATTTAGTACCATTAGCAAGCGATGCTTCTTCAATACACTGCTTTGCACTGAAATTTAGAACGCAGCATTTCAGCACCATGGACAGATCAGTTCAGTGGGTTTATAGAGCTTCACACAAGTACGAAAACAGAGGGAAACTAATCTCGTTTGCATCAGTTAATAAGTGGTTGCAAATTAAAAAGTACGGTTGTCTTGTGTGTAATAGCTACTTTGTTTCCTAAACTCCAGTGAACAGAGCTCACCTCTCAAACATAAATATCAAAAAATTCACGTTGACTTTTCATCCCATGGTTCTAACTGTGTGTGGGTGCGCACCGACTTACCTGTGTATTTGTGTCTGTGTAAATGTTTCAGTGTGCACGTGACGTGTGTCTGTTTGGCTGTTTGTCTGTTTGGCTGCGTCGCGGTGGCCAGAACACTGACACATTAGAAAGACATTAGGCAGCCGGATGCCAGTCCCTTGCCTTCTGACTCAGACACACCTGTTCTAGCAAGAAAGACACCTGGTGCTTTGAGTCTAAACCCACCGGTGTCTTGTCTTGGCGCCTTAAGATGATAGTGCTGACAGCTCTCCCATAGGGCACCACTCTACAGTACTGTGCTTGCCTCCACACGCCAACTACCACCGCATGTGGACGAAACTGGAGACACGCCATCATGTATGTTGTCAACAGAGAAATTGTACAACCTCGAATAATGGCAACACCGGTCTCAAAAGCTTTCATGGTATGGTTCCGTTGATTATGTTTCTAAGCTGAACAGAGGCAGATTAAAATGTGCTGTGCTGGTTGCTCAGCCAACAAAAGCCTCTGAAACAGTTTATAGTGAATAGGCAGAGTTTGACCCAGCTTGGTATTTCAGGTAGTGTAGATCTACAAAGGCAATGCGATTCCTAAGCTACTCACTCTTAGTCATACATATAGTACAAACATCAAGCACTATTGTTTCATATCTATATTTATGGGTACATTTGTTGCCAGATTTGTTGGAGTTATACTGATTAATTTATTCACTGAACTTGTTTGTCTATTAAATTGTGAAACTAACAAGAGGCAACAGAAAATAGATAAAAGGTAAGAGGTAGTTATTCCAGTCTCTTCTTATGATGAAGGGTATGGGACCACGGGCCACCATTATAACATGTAGATGAAAGGAATCTTTATTTAATATTAAACGTAAAGGAATACATTAGTGAGGGGTATTTTTTAGCATAACTCCTTCCAGGTGTTGAGGCAATTATTTTTTTGTTTTGTTTCACTAAAGGTGCATGTGTGTCTGTGTGTGTGTGTCTGTGTTTACGTGTGTGAGTGTATGTGAGTTTGAATTTGTGTGTGTTAATTTCCTTGGTTGCTTATTCCTATGCGGTGTAGAGCTAGTTTGCATGTTAAAAAACAGCAACAGCCCATTGGGGCAGAGTTTGTGTGTGTGTGTGTGTGTGTGTGTGTGTGTGTGTGTGTGTGTGTGTGTGTGTTATTTGAGAGATGTACCCAGTGCCCTTGGGGCACAACAGCTCCAGTGTAGTTCTCCATATGTAAACACCAAGAGTGAACTGTGGCTCCACATCTTGACTGCATTCAGACGGGGAAGGACGCTTAGCTCCTTTCATTAGCATTTCTCTCCCTGCTATGTGGATGGACTCTCATGTTTCCTAATTGTGATGCAGACAACAACAGCATGACAGCTTCTCTCAAGTTCTCTGGGCTGTGCACCCTTTTAAAGATGCACTTTCAAGGACCACATATGGTGTAGTGCCTGAGACCCCGCCACTTTTGGATCCACATGCGGCTTTGTTGGTTTCGGATGAAATCACCTCAGGAGATTTTATTTTCATGTATATTCTGAGTGATTGCCTCTGCCCATATCCCGTGAGGAAGCAATTTTATGCCAAGCTTCGGGGCAGCAGTTGTAATTTGTTCACCTGTGTGTTGAGGAAATACAGAAGCACCTGCTGTCGATCATGCATGGTGGCCATTTTGTGTCTAGCTCTGTGCAGCCATTTCAGTCTGTTCCCGAGTGCCTTGAAAATAGAAAAACATCTGCCCCTAATCCTCCGTATTTGTCTCCTACTTCCTGTTCCTGTTTACCCTTTCCTCTACTTCCTGTTCCTGTTTATCCCTGTACTCTGCATCCTGTTATTGTTTTACTCTTTAACATAAGGTTGCTCCTGTTTAACCCTTTCCCGTACTTCCCTCTCCTTTTAAACCCTTCACCCTCCATCCTGATCATTGTTTACATTTATCCTTAATGTCCAGCTCCCTTTGCACTCCTGTCTTCTTCATCCCATGCTATGGAATACAACCCTCTGGGAAAGCATAGCGGACCATCTCTCCTATGAAATAGAAAGCCATGCTCAAAGGCTCTATCCAGAGACCTTATATGGTCACAAATCACTAAGCCAACAACCTCACTATATGGCTGACTCACAAAGGCAGTGTTCCTCTTCACGGGGGCTGGTGCGGTCGTAGATTAGATTTGGCACCGCTGAACCGGACTGAACAGCACTGTGGCTGCTTTGGATACACACACCCAAGCCGCAATTTATAGGAGTGTGAGGTGGAACACCCCGGGCCGTAAGCGAGCGTCGTGGTGTAATAAGGGTCATAATGTAGAGCGTAATAACTCACGTCAAGCAGCACGTACAGAACACCCCCTATTTAGCTCTCCTTAAATCTCCATCCCCTTATCACAGGGCGCTAGTGTGTGTGTGTGTGTGTGTGGTGTGTGTGTGTGTTCCTGTAACGGTACGGTGAGGTTTACAGCTCACAAACACCTTCTCTGATGAAGGTTTAAATGTATGGCCCTAATAGCACTGGTGAGGTTTACAGCTCACAAACACCTTCTCTGATGAAGGTTTAAATGTATGG
>JAVQIZ010195570.1:0-14997 GCA_036023535.2 Galaxias brevipinnis | reverse complement strand
CTTATAACACTGGTTGAGACCTGTTTTGTAATTCCTAAAAAAAAAATTTTATTCAGAAATATAAATGTATGTTTGTATGTATATATATATATATATATATATATATATATATATATATATATATTATAATAATGTATTTTGAGACTATGTTACTATACTTAAGTTTCTGTTCTTTCCTAACTAGTCTCCTCAGATTTAGCCCATTATGAACATGTTTTGAGTCAAATGTGTAGCTTTCACTCTTACAATATGTCAAATCCCACAACGTGTTAAATAACACCTACTCTTTTACTGAGCCAGGTGGTGGGGAGGTAGGTGTGTGTGTGTGTGTGTGTGTGTGTGGTGGTGGTGGGGGGGGCTTTACATACTGTGCTTTACATACTGTGATTCATACTTCTGCGGCACCCCCAAATACATGGTGAACATGTGTGTCTTACCCCTGCCCTATGAAGTGAAATGGTGTGGCCCTCATGCTGTCTTACTTGGTCTCAGTGGTTTATTCTTTCATCAGGGGAACAAATATTCTAATACAAGAGAAGCTGTAGTCTTTACTCAACACATTCATATATATATACAGTATATACCTACAGTACATACAGTACATACATACATACATACATATTAGTATGTATTTTGTAAGCTTGCTCGACTGCTTGGCGTGCCAAAGTTTTATGTGCTTTCTCCTCTTCTCTTCCTCAAATGAAACATTACATCATGCTTACTCGCAGACTACGTTGACTTCTTTGGTTTTACTGTCTCAACAGCCCCCTGGCATACCCCAACCCAATGTTTTATGAAGTACAACAGCTTGAGTGCCTATATAGTCTGCCCTCACTGCTGCTACCACTATCCAACTATCCCCACTGTGGCTGTGGGAATAGGGGATTCTAATAGTCACAGTTACTTACCCTTGCACTCCCCTCCAATTTGTTACACTACATATTTTACAACGGAGCACTGACATGTTGTGCTGTGAACCAAGATACTGTAGCATAATAAAGACACTGAGGTACTGGAGCAGGAGCTTTAGCTTATGGCTGGGAGCAGTAGAGGCTACGGCTGCCATTTTGATGTCCCCAGCATATCATCAAAGCCAACTAGCTCATCCATTGCTTCCCTGTAATATTGCAAAAGAGCGAGGCAGTGCAACTGGATTTTATTATTAATTTGTTATTGACATGCAGGTAATGTGTTTCGCGGTTTTGCACTTTGAAAAAGTTAGATTAAGACCATTTGAAAAAAAAATGTTAAGCTAAAATTTACTTAACAATATTTTACCACACCATACAATGGCTTGCATTTGCTTGAAATTTGCTAAAACTACTTGTGTGCAAGTGACATTTACTTTGCATCTCTATGCCAGGAGCTCTTTCTTCATATAAGGACTATAGAGTTGTCATGTGTTTATTTGTTTGGTTCACAGAGACGTGGAAGGAAAACTTGTTTATGAGTATGTCAGGTAAATGATGTGTGGTACAGGAACGTTTTCCAAGAAACAATGTCAGGCCCGTACGGCGACATTTTTATGTTTGTTTTCAGTAGTGTTTATTTAGTTGTGCTCATACAGTTGCTCAGTTTCAGGTGAATACAATTCTCTCTAGGAATAACTAAACAGGTGTTTATATACAGTATTGTTTCTCTCACTATCACTCTTGATAAACATCCCATTATGTGCACGATATGTCTATTTGTACTTTCTCTATCATACACTGGGTCTACTACTTAGACACCATACCAACATTGTGGAGTTCAGTTCGCAGTTGATTCCACATTAATAAACCCTGGGACACCAACGTGATATACCCATTTGTCAGGGATCTTGCTATTATATCCACGGATCTAATGGGATTTGCCTGACTGACTATTATGATGAAGCAGTCTAATGATCATCAGCATGTTGCAGCCTATCCGTCAAGCTAATTGCATTTATACGTCATTATTCCAGTCCTAGCATGGACGTTTTGCTACTTGTGGCTTGTTTTCTGTCTTCCCGGCCTATGGAGCCTAATCGAGTTAGAGCCAGAGTTTCTATCTTCGGGGGAAACTTTCATTTGAGTAATGATGTTTTCGGAGATTTGTCGCCCCCCCACCCCCACAAAAAAAAGTGTCCCCCCCAACTGCTTAATGTTGTTTGCAGTAGATTTTTACGGACATCTTATTTCTCAGCATATTGTTCCTGTGACTGTTAAAAGGTTATATAGCTCAAGGACGTCCAAACACCAGAAAACCAAACTGAAAAAAAAAAAAATCAAAAGAAAAACATATTTCTAGTTCATCGTTTGTTTTGATTGCGATGGAATTCTCTGCAGAAAGAGGGACAGAGACATGCTGGTTGTTTTCTTCTTAGTCATGTTCTGCTGTATTGAACTGCCAGTGAACTGGCACAGCATTTCGAAAAGGAGCGTAATGATCCGTCTTCAGCGGTGTGTGTCCGCGAGGGAAGTGGAGAACTGCGAAAAGGTCAGCTCAAACCACAGCCAGACTTCCCTAAATCCTCTAGTTATCAGATGGTGATCAACTCTGAAGATGGGAAAAAGGTCAAAGTTTAACAATAGTTCTATTCTCTGTGGTACAGCCCAACAGTTCTCCGTCATCCATCAAATCAGTGCAGTAGCCTACATTTGAGTACAATTACAGCCTCAAGTTAAAAGCTGATTCCTAATGATATGTTGGTTGGCTATACGGGCCTGTCCTGTGGGCATTTGATGGGCTCCTGTAATGAGGCTCTCACTGGGGCTGCTGTGTTCCCTATTAGACACCCACTGATGTACACGGCCCTATTCTCTTGACGCTATAGTGGCCCTGGGAGAAGGAAGCCAGTACGTTTGGCAGGCTAAAAAAAACCTCTTATGTTCCTATTAGGTTCCTCTGTCTTTCTGGTTGCTTTTCCTGAGCTTAACTTAGAATGGGAAGGAAGGATGGAAACTCGCCAATGCCATACTTCTTCCATCCTTTCTACCAGAGAAGGATATATTCTAGATTCAAATTTAGATTATTATAGTCGGTAGGAGGAATCGATGCATTTAAACTTTGGACATTCTCTGAGGGGTCTCAGCGTGATAAGGTAGGCTTGTCAGCCGTTGGAGCGATAACAGCATTATCATCAATGTCTAATAAAGGGATTCCCGTAATCCCTGCTCTTCTTCTCATCTTTCCAACAACCCAGTATATAAGTAAACCAGGCTTACTAAATCAAGCTTAGTCTTTGTGACTGTAATCCCTAGGAACTCGACTGAAAAGTGAAATGTTTGATCCTAAAATAGAGGAAGACAAAGCAGGAAGCCTCCCAATCAGATCTGGAGATTGTAGGCTGTGTGGCTATTGGCTGGAGTGTGTGAGGACACGTCAGCTTTTGGCTGGAGCAGTAAGCTAGTGATTTGAAGGTCGTTGGTTTGAGATGGGCCGGGGGGGGGGGATGTACCGTCAAGCAAGCCACTCATCCTCTGCACCACTCCAGTAGCCAACTGTGCAGTGCACGTAACAGTTGACTTGCAACACTAACTGCCTGAAGTATGCCCTCTTCCTGGGACTTCTAGCCCCCATGTCGTTGATAAGAAGGTTGGGTATGTGTAATGTATCTCATATCGTATGCACCCTGTATATTTCCCTGATAAAGTAAGTTGACCAATCAGAAAATAAAATTTTTAACGATGTGTGGAGTTGCATATAGCTTTGTCCATTGAGTCTCAGAGCATTATTGTCACATTGACTTTCTATTTTTAAAAGACAGCCAGTCTTCCAAGTCACCACAGGGGAGGGATTTGCTTGAAAATCAAAGCTCGGGTCAGGACATAAATAAACCTGGAGTTCAAAGAAGAGCTAGTGATGCCAACAGGAATACATTGTGCTGTAATTTTCAAATGACCTTAAATTAGATAGAAATTGTAAAATTGTGAGTAGTATTATACATATATAAATAAATATAAAAATATTGCTTTCTGGCTATAATGAATTGGATAATGTTCTCACAGCAAACCGCACAAATATATAATATATATATTTTTTGATATTTTTAAATATTGTTCTTAACGGATTACATCCATTACTAGATACATAAACTGAACAGTGATGATCGTCTTTCATGACCAAACTTTCTAAGTTATTCTATGCAATTGCATAAAGGTTTCCTTTATCCTTCCAGTATCAAATTGTTAACCTTTTAATACCAAGTAAATTGTTTGATTTACATTTAGGTTCTGTGACTTTCTGCAGGTATGGACATTGCTTTTTTCCTTATGTGGTGCCATCATGCTATATATATGCTGCAATCAACAACCGATAAGCATGAACTGTGGCTCTTTTTTATTGTATTTTATCATTCGGAATACTTTAACCTTGCTGCCATGTTTGATTTTGAATCCATATTTATGAGGGTAAACGCAACGCTTCTGTCCTGGTTTGTTTACACCGAGCCGTATGTAATTATTCTCTATCTCCCTCTCCCTATGTTGTCTTTGTTTTCCCCAAAGCCAAGCACGCTGTTGTTATCATTTCCCCTCGTCTCTCAGACCACGAAGGAGAAAAAGCACTCTGTTCTACTGTAATACCGACTCAGAACTGGGTCTGTGCGCCGGCCATTCTCACTATCAGCTCCCTACACATGGTGTCGGGTGCCATTTTGTGAGCTTCAAAGTCCCACAGGTGGCCCCTTTTCCTTGTGACCTCGTTTAAGGTTATATCCTCGTCAACAGAGACAAATGTTATACGCAGCAAAGCCGCTGCAAAGCTAGGGGTGTCCTTCAAAACCTTGCAATTTTATGTCTGGAAAAATAATTGTTTCGAACCTCTGTGAATACCCGCATTGATAATAAAGATTTCAAAGATGGGCAGACTGGCATAATCTTCTTTATGGAAAAGGCCACATCAGAATATTAAATTGCTTTCTGCCGCCAGCTATTCACTATGATGGGCGTTTCATTTTTGTACGATAAAACTTGTATTGTGTTGGTGTGATATTGTTTTCAGTTTGTGAGAATTGCTGATTTTCCCTGATAATGTGTTTCGTAAATGCTCTTTTCAGCACAGTGTATTTGGCCATTATGGTGCTGCTTGTACATGGAGTGTTGGTCCAATATGGGTTAGGAAAATCACTATCAGTCTCCTGGGAGATGGGGACTTTTTAGACACATTTACAATAATAATAAAGCATGTTTAGTCTTATAGAAGCATATTGTTAGTTAGAAACAAGGTCAGTAAAGTCAAGGTCAGTCAAATCCACTGAGGCCTAAAAAGTAGTAACTCTTAACTTAATCTCAGCCTGTTCATCACTTTATTTAGTTGGAAGGTTTAGTTGTTGTTGATGGCTCATATATATATCTGTTGCACTCCTGACTAAGTTGACTCTTTGCTGACACAAATAAATATGCATACTGTTTATAATTTGTATTGCTGTTGTATATTTTATTAATACTATTAACACAATTACTATTTTCATTTAGTGATAAATGTAATACCTGCTAAGCACAAGCCACAACTTTAAACACCTTGAAAATGTGGTGCAAGTTGTAACTTACATGCCAACAATCGAGGTTTCAAAAGGGAATTGAACAAAGTGTTCTCGTTCATCACCATCTGCTGTGTACCTCATAGTTATGAAAATGTTATGTTATCTTCAAAAAGAGACCAAATTGTGCCATGTGTCTTATTGTCAGGATTGATTCAACTAAATATACTCTTTTTTTATCTCACATTGTCCAGTGTGTATCTTTGGATAATTGTCAAGATGACACTTACAGTAGCTGTGACCCAGATGATGTTCTCTAATCAGAGTGTCATCCAAAAAATTTTAATTAATTGGCTGTCTGCTGTAAGGATAGAGCTTTCTTCATGTGTTTAACGTCTGTTTTTTCAAAGGTGTTATTCCAAGAAAACTTGCAGGCGCTGATTGCTTGTAGCGTTTTTATAAGGTATTATGTTAAACTGTCTAAACTAAAAATAGTTTGAAACTGAAAAATGTTTCATTGCCAAGCAAAGCTTGCTGTTTGAATCTGACTTGCCAATATGAATGTCTACACGGCAGTCATTCAGACATTCTTATTTAATTAACCAACTGACTGAGGACCAAGTATTTGAGTTGATAAAGAACGCTGGAGTACTTTCCACATTCATCTGAATTAGCCAAGCTTTGGACACAAAAACGTCTATTTGTGTTTATCACTAGCAAATAAATCATTCATGAGACAAATAAAGTATAACGTGCAGTTTGTTGACATAGCCCTGTTAATTACATTGCTTCATACACTGCTCAAACAGATATAATCACTTTATGGATTATTGCCTTGATTGAGTGGTATTTTTTAACGTCCTTGTTAATCAGGTTTACTGTTGATGAGATCATCTGAAGTGGCTCCCAGTCAGTTAGCTCCCTTTATGGATATGAGTGTTACGTAAGGGTTTTTTACTGGATAAAATATGCACAAATGCTTGCTTCAGGAAACAGAGATTGAGAAATGGATTTTGTGGCTAGCCTGACCTGGTTTCAGCAGTCAGACTACTGGTTTTCCACTTTCCTTTGTTTTTGTACAGCATCCACTTCCCAAGGTTAGTCTCCCTGCGACAGCTGAATTTGCATGGCGGATCTGTGCGTGTCTAACACAGATTTCCTTTCGCACTCTACTTAGCTTCGAGGCTGCTGAATAATTTGGCTGAGCCGGCGGGTTGACCTCATCTTAGTTGTGATATCTTGCTATTGCGGAACCTTTGCTGCTCTCTAATTTTGTGGGGCTTTAGAACATTTCTAACACAATTATAAGCACCTCCCATACTCCACTTTTTTATAGTCAAAGACATGGTCCAAGGCAACCAGGCATAGTGCAGAAAGAACTGTTGCCTTGGACATGCCATTTTATAGGCATAATGACATCCCACTCTGAGAGTTCCTCCCCGCTTACTTGGAATACACATCACTGAACCGTAGGCTAAATGTTTTTATTTGTTTGTTTGTAAATGGCCTTGTGCCCTTTGCTGTGTTATACAATCCTGAACAAGGGCCCTTGAGAGATATTGTAAGTTGTCCTGCTTTAGGCTGACCATACAATGAAGGCTCTTTGCAACCTCAATACTGTTTTGACATGTAGTAACTCACTGACTAGCTACTAAGCTACACGAAATAGCTATACCATTAAGCTAACTAGCTGGACTAACTAATTTACTAACTTACTAATCACCCTTGGAGACAAAATGCCGGTAATGGATTCATATTATTTCTACATGCTGTTAAATATTTTAGGTTTTGCAGACAAAACGTCTCCCTCTAAGACTGAAGATCTAAACAGTGATCTCCTTCACTCCTGCCAGCACACTGAGGGAAAGCTTTGGAGCTCTTTAAAAAGTTACCTTCCCTGAAATTAGCTCATCAAATTAGCAACTGGGCATCAACTTCGATTCGATCAGTGTCCCATTATACCCGTCAGCCGCCTCTCTCTCTCTCTCTCTCTCTATCAGCCGCCGGGAACAGAAGTGCTCCTCATATTCCCCTGATGTATTTGCCCCATTAGACAGCTGTTGCTGGGGAGCCATTGGCTGTAATTAAACAAGCCTTCTTGTACGTGGAGCAGAGTATTAGGCACACTCTGTAACATCTGTGCCTAAACGTCAGCCACTATCAGAGCCTTTTCAATCACAACGCTCCTCTCCTATACACCCGCCTCCCACTCTTTTCAAAATAAAGCCAACCTGCTAGTCAGCCCCACACTTCCCATTTATACCACATAAAATGAACTCTCAACTGCATGAAGCTCATTTGAAGGAGATTGCGTTGTATTTCCCCAGAGAGAAATCCTGCAATATGCAACTGGCATCACGGCGTGTTTGATTGTAATTGGTTGGAGTTTTCGACGTTCAGTCAGGATTAGAAATGGTTGGAGCTGCAGCCAGTTAAGGCGGTGAAATATTGTGTCTATTTGTCGTTCTCTTTCCATATGGAGCTAATCATTCCCTCTGGACCAAAGATAGCGGTCTTTAATACGCCTTTCTCCGTTCATGGGATTGGGTCCCTGCACAACCAGTTTCCTCTTTTAATTGTTGGACATTGGACACAACCTTTAGAACTTTAGTTTTTAGGGATTTCTGCATGTAGGGATGCCATATATGTTTGCCTGTTATCAACTTTAGCAATACAAGCCTGCATGCACAGGGTCTGAACAATGCTTTTACTGCTTACTAAAGAATACCTGTACATTTATACACTTTACTGAATAGTGTTCGACACTGAACTGGAGCAGTATATGTTTCTGCACAAAGGCCAGGTCAGCTTCAGGTTACCTCTGGCCCATGCCTTCACCTGCAGCAGCCTTTAGCAACAATTGCATTTTAGCACTGGAAAGTTCTTCCTGGTCTCCAGTGCATTTCAGCACTGAACAGCTCCCCTAGTTCTATTGCTTTACTTGCGTCAGTAGCCTTCTCCCTCTCACCACTGAGTTTCAGCACCAGACAGCTCCACCATCCCATAGCATTTCAGCACTGGACAGCTATGCAAGTCCATAGCATTTCAGCACTGGACAGCTCTGTCAGGACACGGCATTTCAGCACTGGACAGCTCTGTCAGGACACGGTATTTCAGCACTGGACAGCTCTTGGACCAAGTTCTAATTAGCTGCCTTCAGTGCCTTCAGCATTTGGAGTGAAAAGGCACTTATTCAGCACCTCAAGATAGATAGCCCCCTTTCCTTAACCTGACCTAAGCTTGTGTATGCTGTGGATCATAGCAATAGGTCACGTATGCAATTGGATCCATTCTCCATGTGACTCAAATGAGAACAGCCCTGGAGACAAAGATTAGGTCTACAAGGTAAACAAAGGTTGTGGCAATACTTACAGTTTATAATTATAATCTCAAACATATAGTGTACTTATTTGTGTTAACAATTTGTCCATAAGGTTGCAAAATGGTAATTTTACTACAGTAATTGTGAGGTTTTTCTGCAGATACTGGGGATTTGCACATATACAGGTATACAATTTGGCCAGAGGGATGAATGGAAATTAAATCAAATTAAATGAAATACAAAATTGCATAACACCCTTGCGAATCGAATTATGAACTCCATGCAGGCCAATGTACTTAAAGTAAACTCCAAGTTATTTAAAGTGAATAACTTCAGTGTATAGGAATTTATCAAACTAGGCTCTGCTGGAAGGTGAAATGTCCTGGTTTCTCCAGCCAGGGCTATAATCAGTGCTCTTGTCTAGATGCCCTCTTTTTTATGCAATAGGGAGAATTAATGTAAAGTCTTGCAGAAGTTACCTGTGGCGGGCCCAGGAACAACTCGGCAACTCTAATACATCTTTCCTTTGAGCTTGACTCATTGAAGCGGACCCTGAAGCCATTCATTATACTGGGGGAAAACAACTTGTGCACTGTCTGCGTGTGCGTAAGTGAGTGTAATTTTGTACTGCACATTTTGGCTCTCCGGTGTTTGTGTGGGTGTGTGTGTGTATTATAATTCCTGTTTGTCGGTGTTCTGTGTGTATTATGGGGTGTGTGTGTGCGATTGAAGCCTAATGTATAAGGGAAACTGAGTGGCTGGCTAATGACGGTAGACAGGACCCATCTATTGTGGCCATGTGATACCTGGACCCAGAGAGCCTTTGGCCTGCTAAATGTGTCTACTGAAACGGCATGAAGCCGCTATACAACAACAACAATTAAATAAACAGCAGAACAGCTCCCAGTTCGGAAGCATAGTGCAGAGTGGGATGTTTTTTGCTATGTCGGTTAAAACTGATTAATGAATGTAGTAATGAATAGGCACTATTATAATATAAAAAACATCACTTAGTCCGTATTACCTTTTTTTCTCTCTCACGTTCACACACATATACACACAAGTGTACACATAGAGAACAGCAACATTCTGCCTCAGTGAGCATACAAACTCATACCGCAGTGCTGTGAATCAACATGGAATAGCAATCCTCTTATGATCCTAAGATCTCTACCATTGAAGCAGGCAAACCCCTGGCGCCTGGCGGGCTTTGACTTTAATTCAAACCCACCCAGACTCCTGCTGGGAGCCTACTGTGTCGCCATGGGAGATCACCCATGGGAGGGAGAGAGAGAGCGGCATGTACAGAAAGAGGAACACAGAGAGAGAGAGCGAGAGAGAGAGCGAGAGCGAGAGAGAGAGCGAGAGAGAGAGCGAGAGAGAGAGAGCAACAGATTACAAGCCAGCTGCTGGGCTGATCTATTGACTCAGGGGGTGGGGGGACACAATGGGGGGTAGGGGTGGGGTGGGGGGGGTTGTGTTCTAAGCATGGTGTGACACACAGGCTAGTTCGAAGCTGGCTATTGGCAGAACAATTGGATGATGAGGAAGAACACCCTGCATGCTGGGAAGGTACATCTTTGTGCAGCTAAAGCATGGTGCCGCAGGCGCTCCAGGAGAGAGGAGGCTGTCTCAAAGCGAGTTCCGCGGCTGTGAAACTGCTCTCCCGCTGGGTATTGAACCGACAACCCAGATGGAGGAACTGTATGTGAATGAGAGAAGCCAACGTGGGTTTGGAACCCCTGCATGGGAGCGGGAGCGGGAACAGAATGTGTCCAGGCACCAGGAGCATGTCACTGCGTGATGTCAGAAAAGCACAAAGATAGCTGTTGCTACATTTTAGGGGTTGTGTTTTGTTGTCTCGAGAAAGGCGTCCCCCCTAATAGTGTGGCGGGTCAGACGTCTAGCAGATTCACAGTTTGAAAGCATGCGTTTTTAATGAATTGTAGGTCCTGGCAGAATTGATTTTTGGTTCAGCAAACCCTTCTAGCTTATTTCAATGAAACCTCACCGATTCGACCCCTCACCATCAAGGATTATTTCCTTTATTCCCCCAACATGCTATGCCTTTTACGAGCCAGCTTAATTAGGCCCCCATGCTATGATCTGAGAGCCCCAGACCCTGCAGGATTATCCAGACTCCATACAGTGTTCATAGGCCACAGGCCTAGCAGGCCCACTGCTTACATGGGCTCTTAGATCCACATTTTGTCATGTTTAGCTTTGCTGTGCCGCTTCCTTCTTCAGGTCTCACTAAGGGCCACATACTGCGCCCAATATTTGGCCCTCTCCTATTGTATCACATGGGCCTTGTTAGAGGCAGGAGGGTGTACGGGGATTTAGATTGTGTTTGAGTCAGTATGTGCTGCTGTGCATACACACACACACACTCACACACAAACTGAGTCAGTATGTGCTTCTGTGCCTACACAAACACACACACACACTCACACACAAACATGTGTGCACACTTACGTCATGGATTTTTAACGGTGTTCTAGCCACAAATGACACAGCTCTGTAGTTTTAATATCAAACGTTGATTATGTAAGCATCCAACACCCATCATTACTGTCGTTATATTTCCTACGTGTGCACACTGATTTAAATCATGCATCATGATAAACAAACTACCAAAACAGAGAGACACAGCATCAAATCCATAGCCTCCAGTTCAAATATATTTTCTCCCCAAAAGTCCCCCCCATTCCAACCCATTTTGAAGCCCTCCACCGTATCACCACCTATCTCTGCCATGTTAGATCACATGGGTATGCAGCGGTGCCATGCGAGGAACTCACACAGGCTGTTTGGCTCATCCTTCAGCAGCAGTAGCCAGCGTTTTTAGGAGCCGTGGCATTTAATAGAAGGTGTGCGGATTCAACACCGCGCGGCCGCCGAGGCTCTGCTATCTATGTCTGCCAGGCTTTAGGAGCGCTTCAATGCCATAAAGAAACCGGCTTCCTACTTCCTGGGAAACGGAGCATGCTGGGATTGAGGTGGAGGGGTGGGGGGTGGGGGGGGTTGTAAAGCAGGTTTCTGGTCTAGAGACCCACACCGTGTGACACTATTAGTAATGTGTATTCGGGGAGATAGAGTGGCCAAAGAGCCAGCCAAAACGCATTTGCTGGAGTATTTCTAGGAGAGAGTGCCGCGTGCTGGAGTCAGAAGGTGCTAGGGGATGGGAGGGTTTGCTTTCACTCCTTGTTTGGGGGCTGTATTTTGAGTTGCAGCTTTGCGCTGGTGGGTACATTGAGCACTGGTGCTTCTCAGATAAAGCTCTCCCTGACCCACATTTGGCCTTTGCCAAGGTAGTCGAACAAACTGTCGTTCAGGGACCGGAAACGTCTCTAGGCAAAGGTAGAGCAGAGTCAATAGGAGAGTATGACACTGGTGGATTAAATTGTGAGCCCCTTAGCAGTTCTTTATAGCAAAGGTCAAAAGCATAACATTTACATTTCAGTCCCCGACGTTTGATTTTAGCCTGAAACCTAATCAATGGGCAGGGCAGTTGTCAAATAAGCCAATCCAATATGTCTGCAGTTCAATATGGTGTGGTGCTAATGATGGCACAAGACTCCCGAGACAATAACGACCGCTTTCATTAACACGCCAATTAAAGGAGTTACCGCGTCTGTCAAGAACATTGCGAAAGTAGACTTTTGATATAATGCCACAAATGGTAATGGACGTGTCAAAAAAAGGAAAAAAACATGCAGAGACAAAAGTAATAATGCCATCTGACAAGTGAATGTTGTCGACATCGTTTAGACATTCAGGGCTTTAGAGTGGACCTGTCTCCTTGTCCTCCTGGCTGTGGAAGGCCACTCTCTGCCTGACTCAGACTCTGTGAGGAAGCAGCCAAAAGCCTGGCTGTCCCCAGAGGCATCATCACATGACTGCAATGCTCTTTGTATGGACTGTGGCGCCGTGCTGTGATACCAAATAAGTGCATTGCATTGAACATGGGTTTATCAGGTGCCAGCACCATGATCTTTCATTCAATGGCTGCAACAGACTTGGAATGAACTTAAGTAGCCCTTTAGGTCTTGGCAATCTACCTCAGCATATGGGGGCTCAATTGTACGTTGTTGTTCTTTGTGGAGGTTTCCCTTTTTTGGGGGCTCAGCAAGTTTGTTTGTTGTTTAACACAGACCAATCGGAATGTGATATTTGTGTGACCCCCCTGTATCAGCGGCACTGCAGCTTTCTACAGTCACAATGCTGCTTTTCATGATCTTCTTTCACTTTTCGTTTCCATTGTTGTCATTGTCAGTGGCATCCTGGCGCTTTGCAAAAGCTTATACAGTACTGAGTGATATCGGAGCTACGCTCATATGTTGCAGATAAGCCTCTTAGCGCTAATAAAGTCACTGTGCCTATACCACGCCAAGTTGACTCTGACACCACTGTATTTACTTAACCAGGAAGAAAATGGAAAACTAGACAGTAATTATAGTTTTTAATCCTGCTGTTGGTAATTATTTGTTTCAGGAGGTAGGACAGAAGGTTTAGGGCGTTGGGGACGTTTTCAAAACATACACTTACAAACACCGACTCAGACTTTTGATCACTGCTTTTGAAGTGTCATCCTTTTGGAAATCCTAAACATTACTTTATGAAGACCTTTGCTAAGATTTTAAATTAAAATTACAATAAGTCTAGCCTTAACCCTTTCATTTAGGAAGCATAATAATACGCTGTTGTACTAAGCCCTATCCCTGCGAAGTAAAACAATAAAATATCCATTTGCCATGGTTCGGTTCAGGTCCAATTTCCACTAAGAAATAATATTCATGAATCTGCCATATCATATTACTTACACCCTTGACACACCATGCTGATTGGACAGAATGCCCCCTTTTAGCCTGTTCTAGCGTTCTCCTTGACACACTACACTGGTTGGCCAGACTAAATGCAATGCTCAGAAGTGAGAGTGGAGACCAACCCTACGCGCACGCCCTAACCCCTACTGAGCTCAGAGCAAGCAGGATGGACCTTGTAAGTCTGCCTCGACTGCGACATGCACACAGGGCATTGGGGAGGTTCAGAAACCCTCCAAAATCCCGGGAACGGATCCACGACCTGCTCCCCGGAGTGTGTCCCCGCAGCGCGCGCTCTCTTTCCCAGTCCATGTCCACTGTTGCCCCCGCGCACACGCACAGCTCATCCCCAAAGAGTGGCAGGGAGAGGGACTCTCCATCACGCTCGTCCTCGCTTGTCTCCCGAAACGTCCCTGCTCCCGGAGGCGGCCACAGGGGCCATGTAGGACACGGCCCTGGGTCTGACGGCGTGCCGCCTCCGCGCTGATTAATGTCCGCCGACGGAGAGGCCAGCTCAGCATGCCAATGGTGTCCCCGTCATTAATCATGCAAGATCCATGCACACCGTCAGAAAATGAGTGGGCTCCTTAACAAACAGCGTGTGCCGGTTCTTTAGACGGACTAATTCATTGCCATACTGTACGGGCTGGCACACGCTCCCCACGGTATATGCAGGCACCAACGCACTCTGGTGACAGGAGAGGGTGATCGTACACACATATTGATGGGAAGGGAAGGAAGACCGACATGAATGAGAGGAAAAGAGGGAGTGGCAAAACCATAAAATAAGTTATTACTACAACACCTGTCACCGATATTTTTGTGTCATTTCCAGATCTTAATTGGCCTAGAAAGTACGCTTTAAACGACTGTCAGCTCCAGCAGCATGGACTTAACAGCTTACATGCATACTTCTTCAAATCTCCCCGTGACAAGGGTGAGTGCAAACACAGGGCCGCATGAAATAAAACCACTTGTCGTCAATTAGAGACGAGCCGCACTTCACTGTGTCGATTAGCGAGGCCGTCAATTTCAAATGGATTCCAGTGGTCATTGAATGTCCAGGCGAGGAAATTAGTCATATTTGTGAGGGGTGTATCAAAGACAATCTATCAAATGGTCTAGAGACCTTGGAGAGCTAAGTGGCGTAATAAGCTTTCAAGTTGTCCCACCATTCCATTAGGGCCACCAGGATTTC
This sequence comes from Galaxias brevipinnis, assembly GCA_036023535.2. Classification (NCBI taxonomy): domain Eukaryota; kingdom Metazoa; phylum Chordata; class Actinopteri; order Galaxiiformes; family Galaxiidae; genus Galaxias; species Galaxias brevipinnis. The sequence continues at coordinate 211 of JAVQIZ010195570.1, read as the reverse complement.
AAACTCTCTGCTTTTAGTATTACTCCCCATCTTAATGTTTCAGTACATTTGGTTGCACAGCGAAGAGAAATGCCCCTGCACTACCATTTCGTTCAGGTCATAATATGCCCCTTAAGGAAAAAAGTATTACATGAACAATTTCGCCCAGTACTTTGGCTCTCTGAGAGCAGTAGCTTTGAGGACATGAATTATGACTGTATTTTCAACAGTC
>JAVQIZ010195562.1:0-26126 GCA_036023535.2 Galaxias brevipinnis | reverse complement strand
ATGTGTCCACCATTATATTATGATGAAGAGGCACTACCGATCTAGCGGCAATAAGCCCCTTGTCAACAAACAGGGTTTGGACCGCAGTCCGCTTGTGCTGCAGGGGTAGGTTCTGCGCGCTAAGGCGGTCAGTCGAATAACTGTGATGCATCACATCGCATTTGCGCTGGGAAATGCATTTCTAGTTTTATGATGTCATTGCTTCTCTCTTACTGATCTATTTTCTGTAACTGTAATTCTGGGTATTTGTTCAACTCTCTTCAGGGAGAAAACCGTTCATCTTTACAAGTGCATCAATGGTTTTATGAATCTGCACTCAGAGAATTAGGCAAAGAAAAGTCAGTCACTATACTTTAATTCAAACATGGCATAATGTGGTCTTTGGCTTAAAGTTTAGATCAATTGAATTAAAAGGGAAATAGGGATTTAATTCCATCCTCATCATTTTGTAAAAATAGAAATATTCAATTTAGGCAAGCCTTTATTCTTAAATGTATTGTGTGGAACATCTCTGCAAATTGTAAATTGCAGAAAGAACTAAAAGATATATTGTGTAAAATAAAATAAAAAAAGTAGTTGTAAATAATGATTGTGATCTATTTAACACAAAGAAGAGGGCTTAGGGACAGTGCACACTGACTCTAGCCTGATTCTATGGCATCATTTAAAACCAATTATCCACATTATGGTCATAAACCATGCCACTACATTCCCACAGCTGTGAAATAAAAAAAGGAGCAACAGCTGGTCACAATGAATGAACTTCATTATGCACATTTTACATTGGATAGCATCCACTCATAAGGTATCAGCCTACATGCCTGCATGATAATAGTGCTATAGTATGTTATGATACTGTTTGCATGAACATTATATACTCTCTTTAGTTAGACTGTTTAGCAAGACATCTTACAAATGAGAGTCAACCATCTTGTCTAGTGTTTGTTCAAGGATACCAAAGCTTAAATTCAAAGAAAAAGAAAGGAATTTCATTTTGAAATCAAAATATGTTTGAATAAATTTAAGATTTAAGCCTATTTTAGGTAAAAGATTGTAATTCAAGAGACCATTTAAATTTGAATATAATTTTCTGTAATCTGTTTTGTCATGTTATGTGTTATTAGTAATGCCTTACCTCTCCATCCGTGTACATACCATGTTGTAATCAGCCCTGTACATGGCATGGTCTTCATGGGGAACACAAGCTCTGGTGTTGTTATTTGTCTACTGCCCTTTAATCTGTTTATTGCATGATACTGGGAGAAAACATAATTCATCTTTAAATACAATAACCATTCTTCTAATTTCCTGTATTTAAATTATTTCTTCACAATTAAAATGTCAAATAGAGACCCTCTGTAGACAAATATTTGGGCCTGTCATGAAACCTTCCAAGTCAACCTGAGTTATGCGTTGACTATTTAATGTGTTCGAATACCCATTTTTACAGCTAAGTTAGCAAAGTTATTCAAGTGGTTATGGATTCCTATCTCTTGAATTTATGTTTCTCCCAAACACATTGTCTGCAAATCATATTGTATGGTAGGCTGTGTCTGACTTTAAGGAATCTTTAAGCATACATGTTTTAGTATTATGCCAAATCCAGTTGCACTGAGTCATGGCAAACCAAATCAATCTTTGTAGATGAGCTCCATTTCCATTCATCTCAAAACGCACATACACAGCATTAGAAAGCAAGTCAGTTAAAATGGTAAAGAAATGAAACAATCCCAGTCATTTCATTGTATACAGATACAATGTCCTGAGCACTCATTAAAGGAATGTTTTTTAAGGGTTGGAGAGTAGATCGATACTATGTTGCATACTGTCTTGTTTGTGTTGTGAGATCAAAAACAGATGGACAGGAAAATAGATTTTTCCGGAATTAAACAAATTGCTATTGTAAAGATGTGGTAAAGTCAATAGAGAATTTAACAAGCATTTTCCACTCATTACTACAGCAGAATGACTACTCAATATTCTGCATAGAACCTGACTATTTTTCCCGTAGGCGTTTTAAACCCATGTTATTACTTTAGGCTAAAACAGAGCCGTGCTGGATTTCAAGCTGTAAATTAAAAATCCCTGTTTTTCTTTGTTGAACGTAACCAATCTGGGGATTTAGAAGCACCAGTCATTATTTGTCAAACGATGGTTGTATTATGTTATGTGCCACGTTGAAAGCAGCAGAATTTTTATCAAAACATTTTAATGGCCATCAAATTACTGTGAACTTTTATTTTTGAGGTAATATCAGTCAAATATTAATGTGGACCGTTTGATTACAATATTCGCATGGTTCAGAACAATAAGTAAGAGTATAATATTGATGGTCTAAATGCTACAAGAGAAAACAATCTCAGCTATAATCCACCATTTTACCGCTGAATTATTAGATTATTTTCAGAGCCAATTTCTTTATGCATGCATTCCACACTTGTCTAATGTATATGACTTATAAAGAAGAATGTTTGCACTTTTTAACATAAAAGCAAGAAGAAAAAAAGAGAGCTTAAGAACACACTCCATAACATCTGTACGGCAAAAGTGTAATCGAAAGGAAGATTGATCATACTGTACATACAAAAGTACAATACCATATATTTACTGTGCCAAATAAATACAGGCACAATTTACAGTGCATCTTTTACTTTAGGTAGAATACTTCATTCTCTAAAAACTGAACTTCTCTTCTTCTCTTTAAAGCTAACATGCAGCTTCAAAGTTGTTGTTTTTTACTATTATCTTGTCCCTTCCATCACCCATGTTTTGTTCTGTAGTGTTATTTTGTTTACAATAGAATGTATTCGATAGACCACTGATATTTCACACAAATAGGTAAGGGGAAGTGAAGCACAGCTGTAATTACTAACTGAATAAGACTGAATTAATTATCCAATTATAAACAATTACATGGTTGATTAGTAAACCAGAGCTAGAATGAAAGTCGTGGCTTAGTATATAAAAATGTATTATCTGTGGCTTATGACATGAACAATTGGAAATAATGACAATTATTCAATTCTGCATTACTGCAAGACTTTCAAATAAACTTCAACTAGTTCTTAGAACAGCAGGATACAGCTTTATACAAGTTTAACAAACTTCTAAATGTCTATAATTCATGTCTAGTAAAAAAAAAATATGAATGACTTTCATATATTTCTTTCAGACTGGGAAGAATGTCTGTAGTCCAATTAGCTGTTTTTGTTCAATTATTTCTTAGCGGACAAAAAAGGAATACACTTTTTCAAAGAGATGAATCCCTTGGTGATTTTACTGCACTACATTGTACTCTTTAATGGCATAATAAAATGTATTGTCTTTGTGACCCCTTTGATAAACTGCATTAATACCACGTTCAAATCATTAGAATTATAATATCGTAAAATAATAACCTATCCTCAGCTCCAACCCAGAATATTGCTTCTCTATCTATCTCTCTTACTGTCTGTTTCCCATAGGGGGAAATCAGCAGAATAATACAACAACACAAAATAAAATAGATCCCTGTTGTTTGGATACGGTGTATTTTATTTGAAGGCTAAAATACAACATATACAAAATCCTGAGTTTCTCAGTGTCGGAAGTGTCTGACGTCATTGATACCGCAACATGTTCGCAATCCTTACTCAACTTTGCCTCATATTTGAAGTAATACATATGAAAAATATGTGTTGTGGCAAGGCAAGTCAACGTAAATGAATTTGTGTGTTGCATGAGGCCAACAGGCACATATAGTGTGCTCTTTCTGTATAATGTTCTTACTTATGTAAGTTGCCTGTTGTCTTCTCTGTGTTTTTGTGCAAGCTTACATGTACATGTGGTTAGTTTGTCTTTCTTGTTCTTGATATATTGTCTCTGCAGTACGGTATGTCTATATTTATCATGATATGTTCAATCATAAGAGGCTCTGCAAGTCATCAGACATAAATGCCTGTGCTGCTCAAGTAGTAATAGACTTTTGACTGTGTGCAAAGACATTTTTCTCTCTCTCTCTCTTTCAAACTGTTCTAATGTATTTTACAGCAAGGGGCTTACACAGAATTCCATGCTGAATCGATTTAGCTTAACCGACACGCTGGGCTTTTCTCTTACTCCCACCAAATATCTGGGTTATTCTTTAGGGTCTATTCATTTGGCTTACTTTTTGAGAGAAGAGAGCCTGGTATCGCATCATGTTTTTTCGCCCTGACTTAATTGCATGGATGAATAGAATATCTTGTAGCAATCAATGGGTATCGATCAACCCCCCGTAATGCTTTTACTTTTGCTTTCACATTTGTAGAATGGGTGCACTTAAGGAGTGTTTGGTTGTAAGTGTGATGAAGAAAGAGAAAACCTGATATGCTAGACTTCTGTACACTGATTTGACTTTAACACGACCTCTATTGTGGGCAGTTCAAACAAACGTTTCTTTGTATGGAGCTTGTGCTATGCTACCAAATAATGTCTCATTACTTTATACATTCAGCACGCATTATCCCTCGTTATTGCACATACCACAGCTTTGGCCAACATATTTTTTAAATGTATCACCTTTTGTTTACACATAGTTGTGCTGGAAGACCTATTAACTTCAACCAACTCCTAGTTTCATAAGCACAGTTTAACGTAGCACACCAAAATGGACTGGTAATCTTCAGATTTCAGGAAGCTAAGCACAAATTCATCCAGTTGTAGAGGGAGCAAAGCAAAGCCAAAGAATCAATTAACTTACGTTATACTTGACTGTTGTGTTATGTTTTTTGAAGGCATTATTTGTTTACTATATTATATGTATAGACATAGACAGGTTGACCAAATAAGAGTTATTTAAATTTTTTTCTGTCTATATCGCTCTCTCTCAGTCCTTCATATGACTCTTGCCATGAAACCCAATTTTGTTGAGGGGGCATCGAACGGTGTGAGTTAAAACTGTCTTATCTTGTGTATGGAGGTCAGCCAGATTCTGTTTTACACTTCATAATTATTTTTCCTTCACTATTTCAACAATCCCTTGAGTACAGTCTTCGGTTAGGTTCTTTCTTTTGGCCATGTTCCTGAGAGGTTGAATAAAGTGCCACAGGCCTCAAGCCTTATTAACATTACCAGGAACAGCAAGGTCCCTGACTGATTTTAATCCAAAGAATTTTCCTTTTTTGGCTACCATCCTGGCTGTGTCAGACCTCATAAGACAATTCTTCGACTTCCTTTCCTTCCTATTTGCTCATTCAAGAGAATTCGAATGTAGAAGGAAATCTCTATAAAAACAGGTTGCGTGAGTGATTTTTATATTGTAGGTACCTGCGGTTCCACTTTACTATGTAAGGTCTGTATATGCTAAAGACAATTGATTATAATTAATTGACACAACTGGAACAAATTCAAGACTGGAATGGAAAAAACGTCCAGATTACTAACAAAAGATCTTAGTTCTATAATTACAACGTTATTTCATTAGCATTGGAATGTTAAAAAAAAATGACCTGTACTAGCATTATGCGATTGACATGCTGAGCTATCAGATTAATACCATGTCTAGATTGGGTTGCATGGTGAAACCACCATGAAATTAGATTTCAGTGGGGCGGGTCCGGTGAAATTGAGTGGCTTTTGACACCCAGGTTTTAGTCAGCTTCAATGGCCCTTTTTTACTTAACTGTCATTCCACTTATGTTGTGGCCCTTTTCTGGGTTCTCTTGGGCTCTATGGGCTATTAAATGGCCTTGAAAGTAAACCAAGATCCTCTGTCAAAAATAGCATTCAACTACCTACTGTCATCTAAGATGTAGGGCTCAGCAGAATCTTTCAAACCTGGAATCATTTTGAAGATGGGGCTGTGCACACTGTATTACTTCTGCGCTGGCATTTTAGTTAACATTCGTAGATATTCATGGTCTACCCTTTTAAAAAGCCTTGTAAATATGTCACATGTTCACTGTTTAAAATACAAGTGTACCTCCTTGCAGCGAACAGCATCATCCTTCTAATCCAGCAAAGGTAAAATTGTAAAACATAATATGCTCTATTTATACTCTGTATTCTATCAGATATTTTCAGTTGCCATTATGTAGCATAGTGAAAAATAATCATAAAGAATGCACATGTACTAGGTATCCTTCTATTTTATTGAGAAAATATTATGGCCTCACCTCTACCAAGGTGGATAGACTGTTTTCCAATAACATCAGCCGTGTTTTAGATTACCGGTTATACTCCATTTAACTTTCATTACTAAAGATGAATGTTGTGTGGTACAATAGCCAAGCTCAGTATGCTCCTTGACTTATGGACAATATTAAGTGTACATAGACTGTATATCCATGCAATGGTATGCCTGTGACACAGTAAGCCGTACAATGGAATAAAATGAAGACTATTCACAAATGCAAACACCCTAATTGTATCTTTGAAAAACTATCTTTTTTTACCATTTGATGAAACTCATTATTAGCATAACAATCTACTTTGCAAACACAGGAAAGTGCATTAAAGCTCATTTTATTAAATCTATTTCTTGTCGTTTCATGTTAATTGGTGTATCGACAAGCTTAAATTAATTGGCCACCCACTGTCAACTTTCATAGATTGAATCGCACACCCTAAAATCCAGGCCAAAAATCAAATTGAAGTAACGCTATGGATTTTTGTTTATGATGTCAGGAACCATTAATTTGCAACCTACTTAAGAGGATTTCTAACTGAAACTTGGCAAGGGAAATAAAAGAAAAGAAAGGGCAAGACTAAGATTGCTGAAAAACAAAATCAACCAATTTCACGTGTGATTGCAAGGGAATCAGATTTCACACTGTCTGCTTTGTGACTTTCAGTCTTACTGCAAATCTTGAAAAAGGAACGTGGTAGACTGCGAGCTTTTGTGTCAATCAGTATGAGGGGACATGGAACTCTCATTTTGATCTGAACTGTTTTCATTAGTGGTCCTTGGAGCAGAAATGTTATTAGCAATAGACGTGTTCCCATTTGTTCTTATGAACTATGTTTACATGTTCTGTTTAAGAATGTGAAATTATCGTCCTTAACGCTCAACAATATTGATTTGAAAAGCTTTTGAAAATAACTATGCAGGTATTAATGCTTACTAATCATGCACAATCTAAAGTGTTATGCAGCTTCACAAGTTCTTTGTGTAGCATGGCCATCTCAATCCCAGCTCGACCCTTGAGAAGGGTTAACTCGACAGGCATTCAGGAGCAGATGAACAGAGCTGTGCTGATGAACAGCGCACAACAATGCTAATGTTTTTTATTGCCTGATGATATGAGTCGGACAGTCTAATCACCCACCACGTTTTTCAACGGCACTTAAGGCAAAGAGAAGTGTTTCTGTGTTGGTCAAATCATTAAATGGAAGGAAGAGGTCTCCCAGAGAGCCCAACTGATTGGCTGACGGATCGATGAGAGGCGTTTCACGTGGCGAGAAAAGAACGGGGCCCAGAGGTGTAAGCGGGGTCCCAACGGGGGCTCAATCAATGGCACACTGTCAGCTTCCCGTGGACAACATACACTGCATTAGAGCCACTCGCACACTGTTGTCGCTGACAACATTCTACGTTGTTTAGCTTGGAGATATTTCATATAGAAGGAGTGCAAAATAAAGAAAAGAAATAGAATCTAGAGTGCTGCTCTCCAGAATGCGGCGATTGCGTTTGGATAAGTTGTTCGAAAGGTTAATTCTAAAATATTCTCAGATGTTCAATGAATATGTCTTTATTTACAACGGTGACATCCTATTCTCAAACACAAACTGTCAGATTTCAGTTTGTCTGAGTGCACCAAAATCTAATTATCCATGAGCTTTAGCTGATCCCTATTGCAAGCCTGGAACAAGAACTTTACATCTCAGTAAGTGCCGTCACATCAAAAGCTAAAACAATTACCATTGTCATGACTATTTATATTGCTCCTTTGCAGGGGAAAATCACGTTCAGACACGCATGTGATTGGGTTTACAAGACACACACTCGCATACACACACACTGTGAAACAGGAGCATTTTACTGGGATTGAATCACATGTATTATAAACAAGCTAATTGGTTTGAATAAGCTATTAGAGGTCATACCTCATGAGATGTTTTTGCGTCTGGGACTAAGTGCTGGGGTGAAAGTGACTCCTACAGCTCCCAGGGTCCCATAGCTCACAAATGAAAGGTTTCACACTCACCTCTACCAACCCTGTCCTCTACAGGCCAAATGCTCTTTTCTCTCTTCAGCGAGAGAGCAGAATGATATGAATGGCTTTTGTGATCACTCTACTGTGCAAAACAATCTGATGCAAGGACAGAGAAGGCAGAGAAGAACATCTGAAATAAATGGGAAAGAAAACCATGGTTTTTTTCTTCAGTCTCTCTGTCTCTATCTCTGAATAGATGTGCGGCCTGTGAGTGAAGAATTTGCCGAGCCAGTTGTTTTTCCCTGTTGAGGATAACACCACCGGGTTCACCACAGTCACTGAATTTCCCTGCTAGCTCAACTTTTCCCTCTCCATTGATGTTTCTGCGATGACTGAAGGAAATTTCCATTTCCGTGATTAGCACTGCACCTTGTTTTGCTGAAAGCCGCTCAGAGGGTGTTTTAACAAGGTCAGAGTCCCACAACTAAAAGCATGCTGGGAAAAGCAAACACGGCAGTGTAGTTGATTTAAGCAGGATAGGCGAGGCTCAGACATGGCTTACTGAACAGCAGATTTATTACCATAGCTCTGCAATTTACCCTATCCTCTGCTGATTAAAGGCAACAGCCAAAAAAAATTATAATGGGTATTAACTTAATAGAGTCAGAGATAGGAGGGGATATCAGCCTAGGGGGTCTACACTCACTCACACGAACACCCACATACAAACACGCAGACAACTCCGTGCTGAAACAAAATGTACCTGTACTTACTTTTAGTGCATGGTATTCCATTAGTGTCTGGTAATAATGCAAACCATAACTTACTGGCCCCATGGACCGAGAAAGCATCGACACAATACACAGTGTGTGGAGTGCATGCTGCCAATATTTACACAAACAAACACTAATAGCTCTATGCTCACACAAACCCTCTTACATTGAGCAGAATCAACATGTTAACTGTCTCTGTCCGACACACACACACACACACACACACACACACACACACACACAGCTATACAAACAAACACTCTCTTTTCTGTTCACTGACCCCAGGCAGCGGCATTTGTATGCCGTCCCCTCAGGCTCAAACAAGTGTACACACACTTACACACAGACACACGCGCAAACACTAGTAAAACAATATACACACACTCACACACACTCACACCATTCTCCGGTGAAATTCTCTCACAGGAGGGTGCTGCTGGTTGGCAGAGAGTCCTGTGGGGTCTGTTGGTGGTTGTATGGCTGACCTGCTGCAGAAGTCGCAGCCCTGGTGTACACGCGCTTTGTGATCTCTGCCGTGGTTCGCCATGTTCCTCTCCCACCAGAGCTGTGTCTGAGGCGCACACGGTATTGGCATTTTTGCAGCGGCTGTCGCCCACCCTCTGGGCCAAACCAAGCGTCATAGATTTCCAGTCGTCTGGCATTAGCCTCTGACTCCCGCCCGCATCTACTGGCTCCCCTTGCTCTAATTCACGCTTATCTGAGCTGTGTGCAGGAGAGGCAGACACAAGGAGGGCAAGAAAAGAAAAGGGGGGACGCATAGATGCAGGCAAGGAGAGCAAGGACACTAGACAAAAAAACGATAGTGGGGGGGGGTGGGGGGTGGGTGAACGACAGAGTGAGAGTGGGTAGTGGAAAAAGAGAACAGAAGATAACAGACCAAGCAGAGGAGGAAAAAGTGAGAGTGTAAATTACAGACAAAAACGTGGGTGGTGGTAGGGTTTGGGGCAGGTGTTATAGTTTGACAAAGAAAGGAGGCATAGGTGCAACATTTTCATTGTCGATAACATGCAGCGCATTAATGTAATTTAGGAATGCCATTTGTAATTATAATGAGGGATGTATACCAAAGTATCAGTGGTAAGATAGTCTTTTCACAATTCCAGAGAAGAGGTGTTACCAGTATGTAACCTTCACACTCATTAGCAACTATTGTCTTTGTGCAGCTGGCCAGAGAATAGACAGGAGCCAGAGCTCCTCTTGTTGGTAATCGCAGGTACTACAATAGGAATGCTATAATCAAGCTGTTACTCAATTTGTGTGTGTGTATGTGTGTGTGTGTGTGTGTGTGTGTGTGTGTGTGTTTGCTTTGTTACATGATTGTCAGTGTAAGTGTTTAAAGAGGTATACAAAGACAGAATGTTCTGCTTTTCATCCTTCATCCTTAATAATGCCACCCTCATCTCTCAGGATGTCTCTCAGTATGACTAGCTTAGAGAACTATTTTCTCTTCAGTTTCTTTCATTTCACTGTACACATTTACTTTCTTTGTCAACTCAAAGGCACTACAATGAGAGTGCTTCCCTTCGTAGAGTATATCTTTCCTGCAGGCTGGGTGAATGAGTCAGACAAAGACATTCTATCATTCTCCTGTGAGTCTGCTCATACAGTAGGGGGCCTTTAGCTTCCTTGAAGCACATCTCACAGACGCTTACTCAAGAATAGCACTCCAATTAGGCACAAAGTAACCACACACAGAGCCGCCGATAAGCCATCGGCTACAGGAAAAAATTCAACAAAAGTGAAAAGTTAGGAGTGACGGGTGCAGTTTGATATAGTGACTGGCCACGGAGACAGCTGAAGCATGATTCTCAGACATGAACTGCTAGTACAGGCTGATAAGCCTGTGAGATAGAGCTAGTGATTGTTTGATATGGCTCATTCCCTGCAAATTCCCTCTGGATTCTCCCCAAACAAAAGTGTTGTTTTCGTTTGATGGTTTCTCTCTATCGGTTGACCCAATCTCCCCTTACGGAAAAATAGGAAGAGAAGGAGATGAGAAATTGCAATACTGAGTAATGGTAACACATTGCCCTGCCTTGACCGCCTCTGTCTCCCTCTCTTTCTGTCTTCCTCTCTTTTTTGCTCGTCTGACTCTTTCCCTCTCATCTTTGCCATTTTTCCATTATATGGAGCGGCAAACCGTCGTCCCCATTTAAATCTAGAAGAAAATGACCACTCAGATGTACAATGTTTAGGTTCTGGAGATTGCTATCCATTCTAACAGTGATTCTTTGTCCTCCTCAAGCTTTCAGTTGCATCTGCCTCTGGCACCTGATGAGACGCAAGTACTGACAAGCCCAAATGGCAGCTATGAGAATCCCCACTAGGGTGGCATTTGTGACATCCATCGCAAATCTCATTCAGCCACAGCCATCATTCAACTTTCTCGTCCTGAAAGGGTTTTAGGGAAAGATGAAGCTGTGATTGTGATAAATGTGCTTTGCCTCTGTCCTTTGATTTAAATGCAACTCTTTGTCATCTTAACAGTAACCAAATGTTGGTCTTTACTTTTAGCATTACTTTGTTGCCACAGGCCACTCTTGTCAACCCAACAGACTCATATTTTTCAATAAGTCTCTCATGAAACAGGCTTAGCTTTTTACACATTAAGATTGCGTCAATTAGAGCTGTCTTCTCGCGATTTCTTGCCCAAAATAGTTGTGCTTAATGACTGAATGAGATCAATCAGTGCATTTGCATAATTAGGCAAAATCTACTATACGAAAAGTGTATAAGAATTCATACGATATGACAAGCCCCATCCTTCAGTGTGTTATCATTCTTATAGAAAACAGTCCTCAAGCTCCCCAGCCTCTGTTATTCTCCCATCACACACAATTCAGAATTTAGTTTTATTTTATTTATACAGCATATTAACTTAGCTATTCAATAGGTGTTTGAGAAACACTGGAGAGAAGATATTATATATTTTCATGCAATACTAACATTACATAAAATGCTAAAACGTTTACCTGTTTATAACTGTCCATAAAATGAGGGGCAGAAAACAAAATTAGACTATGGTATAATGTCAAAGATGGGTATGAAATCAGAACCACTTTATTTTTGAGTAAAAATGTCACTGGGTTTTGTTTGCTCAACTAATTTTCCTAATCAATTGTGTGTGTGTGTGTGTGCTTGTGTGTGTGCGTGCGTGAGTGAGTGTGTGTGTGCCATGTGCAACCTGAAAGCCAATCATCAGTCGTCTGTCTGGGCTTGCCTGCTGGTGGGGAAAGTGGCTATTTTCCGTAATTACAACAAACACAGAAGTCGGTAATGGATGAGAACGCTACGTAGGTCCCATTGCGCATACTAAACCACCCAGAAACTTTAGTAAAATGAAGTATACCCAAGGGATAATGTATAATGAATACTAATTAAAAACCATGAAAGTACTGTGCCTACACAATCAATATCTTCCTTAGATGGCCCAGTAGATCCTTAAGGGAAAGGGTGGGAAAAGCCAATATCACAACAGCCGCATATTTGCTCTCTTCACAGTGTGACGAATGTGAGTTATGGTTATTTCATAGTATGCCCCACTGGCTGTGTGAATTCATGAGGTAGAGATCTGAATGAATATATTCATAACAGGCTGTATGGCAATGTGTAGCATCTCCCACTTTGGCAGAGCGATACACAATAAGTTTTCTAGGTAATTAATGTAATAGCTGTAATGACAGGGAAACATCTGGCGCCAACGAACGGGGTATAAAAACAGTTTGCTCGGCATCTGTAGTCTATGACAAGCACCAGTCAGCTCCATTTTTAAAGGAAGGTAGCAATTAAAAAGCTATTCTGTACCACATAACCAGGATTTATTTACTTAGCGGTCCGTCAAAGTGCCATGGCATCCCACCTCACATGTTGTGTGCTTAAAAGTCAAGTAGAAAAGGTTTGCGTGGGGCATACAGAGCTGCTTTGTAAACTGCTGTTCTCTTGACTAAACCAAATGTGACAAAATGCTAAAACATCAATCACTATTCCTGGGGCTTAATCTTGCTTAGATCTGGCAATTGTTCATTAAGCAAAAACTGAATGAAGTTGGCAAAGTTGATCATGATTTAAATTATGTTCTTCATCAGAAGGGAAATTCCTCAAACTATGCCTGTAAGTGGGTTGAGCTGAAACAGAGTTGCAGTTTGTTATGTTTTACTTCAAGATAAATTTACACTCATTGTGAACTGACGTTTACTCGAGCAGTGCAGTCAAATTAATAAGAAAAAGAAAGTGAAATATTCTGTTAAAAATGCATCATATGTTTTTAGTGATTAACACAATACGTTCCATTACTGTAGACTGTACAGGCTATGTTTGTGCTTTAAACTTAGTTAGTAAATACAGTGGTCCTAAAATGTGTTATATTTCTTGATCACACTTGACATATTATTGCATGGGGTACGAGATTAAACAACTTTACAGGAGAAGGTGTGATAAAACATTTACACAATTATGTAAATGACTAACGCACCAACAAAGGTTTGTCAACAATTTAGACCTGCTATATTGATTTATTTTAGCTCTCTATCCTCTACACTACAAGTAAACAAAAATCTAACACACAATCAATCACTGTATACATAGTCAAACATGAATCATCTTTTTCAATTGTAATAAACGCAATGTCTTGTTCACAAGGTCAGTGTGTTTTATATCTGTGCGTGTATATCATGAGCTTTTGGTTACTGAGCCTTTGTGATGTGCATTTGTGGTGAAGTCTTTGCTTTTGGATATTTTTAGAAACAGTTTATTTGTTCATTATAGAACTGAATAAATCTGTTTTTGTACAATAAGGTAAGCTCCTTCACATTGTTTTTTGTTTCAATTCGATAAATGAATAATGCAATTTACAGTTAGAGTTAGAAGCCAACTTTTACCATTCTGCATTGTTTTGAATAGGAAACTTTGACATGATACTATTTGAAAAGTATTCCATACTTGATATTCATTGTAATGCTAACCGATACGGATTGCAATAGCGGTTACTGCTCTAATCCAATACAGGCTTTGATAATACTGTAGTTTCTCGGTCATTGTTTTCCCTATCACAGGAAGATGAAAGACCTGGTGATTCTTTGTGCTGAGTACTTGAATTGTGACAACTAGATTAGCTATTGTGGGTACAGAAAGGATTCCAGCAGAATTTTCGGCTCGCTTGGTGAATAAGGGTCCTAAGCTACTCTTGAATGAATCATTTTAAAAGACTGTCAAGCTTTTCAATGAACTTTATGGGTTTAACATTTGCCAAAACTGAACATATTGAAATACTGAAAATATTGAACAGTACAGTAGCTCTACACTGCACTTCTCCTTTCCTTTCTCTCCTCACACCCTGTATTTGTATATCATGCATACAGAAAACTGACATTTTATTTTGAATAAGCATTCAATAAGCAAGCCAAATTACTTTATGCTATTCACACATTTGAAATACAGGAAGCTGCAAGTTATCCGCAAAACTCTTTTTTGGCTGAAGGGCAAAGCCCTACCCCCATCCCCTCCTCCTTTTTCCTGTCCCCTCCTTCCACCACTGACAGAAGTGAAACTCTGCCCACTCAACAGCTGTGGATCATTTGCATGGTCCTGGGAGGGAATTTGCAAGGCATTGGTGGAAAAGGAAATATCATTACTAGAGATTTTACCCCCCCAAAAAAATAGGTTACGTGCAGCTCAGTATGTTCTCAAAAAAAAGCAAGTGTTGTTAATGGCATACGTGAAGGAATCCTTTAAAAAGAGAGAGGTTATAACCTCCACATACTCCTTCTCCTTGAAAAACGGTTCGGCCTCTTGTTTGGGGAGAGCACAGGGAAAGTTCAGGAGAACAGTTGCTGGTCATACGGAAATGTGTTGCTGTACAGCTCTGGAAAGTTGGTGAGTGCTCCTTTTAGGGTAATTCTTCTGTAAAGGATGTCAGCAGTAATCTTTTGAGCAGTTGGAGTAGAATGTTTATAGAAAATGGACCATAGAAACTTCACCCGGACTAGTCTCCTTACGATACTAGACAGCCCACTCCTTCACTCCAGTTATCCATGCATTTAGGAAGAACAAGGCTTCCTATGCCAATCCCAGCATTAAGCATATAAGTCAGGCCTGAGATGTTCAGCATAATGAGTACTGTAGTTGCTTGTTTTTTTCACATTATAAAGAGCACATTCAGCTGATGGTAATCGTCCTAAGGGATTGTAAGCCCACCAAAGAAAACAGATTAAAACGTTTTAGTAAAGAAGGTGAACACTTGGTGCAGCTGTGAATAACATCAAGGCTTTATGGCACTATTTTAGTAATTAGGAACCCATCACTGACAAAACAAAAGCAGCCCTTGGCTGAGTGAGGCACATAGTTCCTGCACTGACATCAAATCATTCAATTCCAAACAGCTATCTTCAAATAAAAAGATGTAAAAATAAAACAACCGATTACAGTTTATGATGATAAGAAAGATTGAGAGACCAATTGTGTTATGGAAATATTTTATGGATAAGGTATGATGGAGATATTGGAAAATAAAAGTTGTTGATATCGCGCTATTTCATGAAAGGTGAATGGATAATGCAACTACAGGCATGCTAAAGGAGAAGCTCAGGGTTGGGAGAGTGGGGCCGAGGCTCGGTGACATTACTCAGCCCTCCAGAGTATATTTCTGACTGTTACACTGTGATAAAGTCCCCCTGTATGCTTCCTCAAAGCCTCACTTCCTCTGTTTGTTCGAAAGCTGTTGGGTCAGCAGGCAACAGATCCCACTGGGCAGAGAAGGCAGGGCTGTGGTTTATGGAGCCTTTCCAAGGGCTTGGGAAAGCCAAGCTCAAATTCTGACTGAGCCATGACCCACTGTGTTTGGAGGGAGATACTCAGCATGTGTATGTTTGCAGAGTTTTTCAGGCACAGTCAGTGTTGACTTTTTCTCTGGAAACTTTGAGTGAACACAGAAGTAAAAACAAACATAATTCACATGAGAACTTCTAGGTATTTTGTATTGCTTCTGGTATGCATTTGGTAGGTTGACTGTAACATTTTACATATATACAAACACATACGTGTATGCTCACTCAAGAAAAAAAAATACATGCAAACAAACTGCAAACAGCACACTATATGGTAGGACATAAAACGTACACAAAAATGTATGTCAATGTTGCCAGGGAGGGCAAAGGCGAGACCCGAGTGCAGATATGTTTCCATTGAGTATGGAATACATTTCATAGAGGATTTATTCAACTGACGGACCAACATCACACCATGGTTCAACAGGGGGGAACAGAAATTAAAGGGCTTTAATAGCAAATGGCAGAACCAGGGGAAACCAATAATCTAAACAGGGGAGGAAAACTAGGAACATGAGCAGTGCTTGTTAATCACACCAGGGCATGCTGCTGTACCCAACCAGGGGTGACTTAACCACACCCATTGCCTTAGCCACGCCTGCAACAATGTACAAATGCCTACAGCTCCAATCCATCATAAACCATTTGACCAGCATTAACTTAAGTTAATGCCTCCATAATAGAAAAACTTTGCCTCCATAATAACAAGAGTGCATTTAAGCAAGTCATTTTAGCCATATCCTGTGGAATTAACATTCGGTTCAGGTGTGACCTTGAACCTAATTTTATTCAATCTAATCAGTGAAACTCGATATCTAGAGCCTTCATGCAATTTTCTTTGTGTCTGTGTGGGAGCACACTTGTGGAACTACATGCATGCACGTCTATGTGATTATATCCAGCAAGGAAGGCAGAGAGATTAATGCACCATTTCCTCTTGCTTCCTTTCCCATAGAGACGTGTAACCAGAGAGCTGTGTAACAGCCTTATACTCCTCCTCCAGGAAAGCCCTCTACTCTCTGGTTTTCCCTCTCTCTTTATCCCTCCCTTTTTCTCTCTCTATCTCTTCCACTCTGTGTCTCTCCCTCTGTCAGCTGTCCCACTCAATCCCCTTCTCTGAATATCACAACACCCCGTCGGCATGGAGAACTCTTCAGTCCTGGCTATTACCCTGACCCATGCACAGACGCATACCGAAGCCCGAACACAGCCCATGCCAACCAGTGAGTATCCCTCATTTCAGTGCAGACCAAACATCATGTATACCGCTTGACCTGCTTCTTACAGCTGGAAAAGAAACGCTGGTGTGTCTGGCATTAAGAATGGTTTACTGCAAAGTCATCCCCTTCTCCATTTTGAGAGAGTTGTGAAAAATTTGGAGGTCTGCGTGGAGTGGATTTAAAGTAGACACCTTCTCAATTTAAGGCTGGAGGACTATACACTGTAAATGCACATGACAGTTGACCTTGTCTAGCCCTGAGAGAGAAAATGTAGATGAGACAATACATGTTTTCAGTATTTGGCCGGCAAAGGCATATTGACTGCATGCATTACTCATTCTGGAGTCAGGCAATCAAGACCAACATGAACCACAAGTAGTGGTTCCTATGTCAGCTCAAACTCGAGGCACCTCCGTTGGGTTGTCAGTGTTATGTATGTGTCACGTAAATGGCAGTCATTCTGAGCAGCCAGAAAATGACAAAGCGGGGAGACATTGTTGGCATCTCAGGCACTCCATAGACACTTCCCTGAGGCGGCCCCCTTGTTTTAATAGTAGGAGCTGAGGTGCTACAAAACAGGAGCAGCATACTATTCACCAAGCCAAGGAAAACAGCTTACCACTGGCTGAGTGACAAAACATCAGGCTCGAGGGCATGTCATTTTTGAGCAAGACAAACTCTAAATTTAGACTTTCGAGTACAGTGGACACGGAAGTTGTTTCCTTCAAATTCTAACAGGCACATAGACACAGTTGCAGCTGTGACGTATGTGTCTAGTAATGTGCCATTCAATTTGTGTCAGCTGTCAGAGAGATGGAAAAGACGATAATTATGGCAGGTGTGAATCTCTCAATAGACCTCCCTGTCTGATTCTATAGAGTAGGAGAGTAGGTGTCAATAAAGTGAGAGAGCCTTGGTATATGAATGACTAGCTTTAACAAATATCATGTAAAGGTGCTACTTTAGATGCAATTGACAACGTCCTGCTCATTTTTTACAACGATGGGGTGATCACGGTTTCATTTGTATGACAATACTATACCTTACCTGTACAGATGTTTGAAATTGAAACAGACTCATAGTTTAGTTACAAAATAAATCACAGGGAAGGTTATTGTCTAATATGCTTAGCTCATTGTTTTCATTATCACTCCTATGATAATCTCAATGCACATCTCTACAGCTTTAGGAATATGAAGGCAAGGACATAATGGCAATATCACACGACCCACACCTACTTGATAAATGAGGGAGGCTCACGGAGAGGCAAACGTCGCATGCCAAATTTATAAAGTTGTTTTTCTGTTCCCTGGCATTTCCTGTGATACATTTTTTAAACTCCATTCTCCAACTGAATGCAAGGCAACGAATATAATTTTCTTTCGCTGCTTCAGCAAATGACTGGTTCTCCAGCTTGTAAAGCTCAGCAGCTGTAGGAGGTTAACATATCCCTTTTTCTTCTGTAAAGTCTGAGCACGCATTCGTTTTACTTCCAAGCACAAATGAGTTTCCCTTCCCACACCTGGAAGTAGAAGACTCAAATAAATCAAAACGTATTTGAAAGTGAAGAATTGGTCCAGGCAAAAGGGAACATTTTGAAATTAACTTATTCTACAAAGGTAATATAGAAAAACTCTGAGATACTCAAATGTCATTTTTTGATGAAGATAAACTCTAAAAGCTCTCGTCTGTGCAATAACTATGATGATTATGCAAGCATAAAATGCGCTATCATGCTTGACTGCTGATGTCCCCAAAGTGCCATGAGGAAATTAGATTTTGATGTTAATTGACAATTTCCTGCCTCTATGTCTGCAGATTGAATGATTCCCTGCTCATGATGCAATACTATAAAATCACTATAACTAGGCAAGAGTACTTTGTGAGCCACCAAGATTGTACATCATATTGTTCTCACAGGACTGCATGGTTGTCATCTATATCTTTGTCTTTGATGTAATTAAAAAACACGCTGCATGGTACAGTAATAACAGCTATGTTTGTAATGAACAACTTTATTGGTAAGGTACGCTCCTTTTGGAGGCTTTTTTTACAAACACAGCACGTTGCCAAAGAGTGTGGAAGGTGTGATGGATTCCCACGTTATCAACACCTCATAGTGCTAATAGTTATTCTTGTATTTTAATTATTGGCTAATATATTATTTTGTACTTGTGGTGGTTACAAATGTTTTAGTAGTCTACTAACAATGTCACAACACTTACATATGTCTGTAAAAGTGGACCGGCTTGTTTTTTAAATTGAGGAGGAAGGAATTGTGAACAGTAGATTAATTGTTATGCACAATGGATTTATATTCACTTGAGAAGTTTACAGTGGTATGTAAAGTTACATACATGTTACAAATGCAAAGGTACTAATTTATATTTTTGATACCCATTGTTCGTGTGGGCCACCGTTAAGTTTGCATTGAGTAGATGGTGAAATAAAGTGATGTGTTCGGCCACTTTGTTGTTCCATTCAGCGTCTGTCAGTGTAGCATGTGGGTGGGAGCCCTATGTTGTTGTTGTCCCTGTGAGGCAGGGCTTGTATCTGTCAGTCAGCAAGTTTCATTTACCAGGTGTGTCCAAGGACCCCTTTGTTGTTTGCCATTAGCCATATGCCGAACACTAAACATACAAAAACAAAATGACAAATCATCAGTAAATAAAGCTAGTACACGGTCACCCATCACACTGCACAGTATGTCCCTTTTTGGCTCTCAGAGGCACACATTTTGGCATGTGAGACACAGCATCATCTGGGAAGGGAAACAGTGGGGGAGATTCTCCATTTTTATCATGAAAGGATGTGTCAGAACGAGTGGCGCTGAGATGACAGCGGACCTGACCTTGGCTTGTCTGAGCCTGCTGAAGCTGACAGGTCACAGAGAGACTCTGCGTGTGAGTAGGGGACAGAAGGGTGGGTGTTTTTTTACATTTGCCTACACTGTTCTCACTGAACAAGGGTGCAGACCAGTGGCGAAAGAAGGAGAGAGAGAGAGTGAAAGGGAGAAACTGTGGAACAGAAGAGAGCGTGAGAAAGCGGGAGGCCCTGCTAGTTTGAGGAGGAACACCCAGACACAGCAGCGGCAGAGAGCAAAATAGGTGAGCGGTGGGTGTGAGGTAGATAGAGAGCACAGCCGATAACAGACTCAGAGTGCATGGTGCTCAGACTGAACAAATCAATATGTTAAAGAAAAAGCAGTGGGAGCGCTGAAGCGCAACACAGTGTAGCACTGCATAAAAAAACTGCTGGAAAAGGAACCAGCCTTCCCTCTTGACTCGGAGAAGGATGCATTGAAAAAAGGGGGACATGGCAAGGATGTATTTGTAAATCAGCGGGGCAAGACTCCAGCAACAGCTTGGGAGAGACACCGTACCTAGCATCTGTTTATCTTAAACCACCCCACCCCCACGGAGTCTCCTCCTCCTTCATCCTTCTGTCCTGTGCCAGAGATAAGAGATGTGAGGCAGCAACACCAACTCACTGTTCCACTGTACGCCCACATGCTGGTGCAGGCTCAACACCAGGGACAGTATATCTGGGTCCCCTCTGGACAACAACAGTCTCCAACAAGCCTTCCAACTTCCTTGAAGGCACACAGAGTTGGATGACTCAGAGATATATGTTGTATTGGTTTTAACTCGACTGGTAAAGAGTCGGAAATGTGCAAAGATGGCTTGTGGTGAGGTGGGACTGTGCTCGCCCAGATCAATTTAAAAAAGTGGTCAGGGGTTTGAATATCAGCGAACACATGATCATGTATCTGGAACGCTGAAATCTGTTTTCTCTAAAAACCCATGACCATACATATAATGATGAATTATAATATATTATATTGCTTAAGAAAATATATAATATTATATTGTTACATAACCAATTAATAACTTCAGCATGCAAAGCTCCAAAAACAAACTGTGATCTGTCACAGGCCTAAGACATTCATGGCATTCAACTTGTCAGGCTTTTTCAGTCTTTCCGTCTGTGCTGAATCTGGTCATGGTCATGGTCTGGTAAGTTCATTTTATTTGTCCCTTTTCCTGTTATACTGGCCCTCCATGTCTATCCACAATAGTTAGCACCAGAGAGAAAAAGACCTTTCTGTTGTAGCCTAAAGGCAGTAAGGCAGCAGGGAGCACAAGACACTGCACCATCTGTCCCCAATCAGCCCTAAAAGTGCCTGAAGCCAGTCATCTGATCCTGTCATGAGATGCCATGGCCAGGAACAAACTGGCGGAAGCACGACCATTCCCTCGACCATTCCCACACACCCTTGGTCAGCTACAGGCTAGCAGAACCCTCACACTGTAAAGATGGAAAATAGACAAGGAGAAATTGCGAGAAAAAGTACTCTCCCCAAGTCTTTTCCTGACATGTGGTTGGAAGAGATATGGATTGTGTATATCTCCACTTCATACTCTCCACCAGAGACTGCAGGACCCAAGGCAGCCATGAAAAGGGAAGTGCACTCCAAGCTAGTATCTTTCCAGGAAAGAATTAAATGAGACAGAGTGCGTATCAGATGTGCGTGTGGCTGTGTGTTTGCGTGTGTATGTGTACGCCAGCATGTGTGCGCCAGCATGTGTGCATATGCCTCAGTATATGTGTGCTTGTGAATGTGAGTAGGTGTGTATCATTGTGTGTGTGCACAGGGTCATGCAAACTGCTGTGTGAATGTGTTTGCTTTGTGAAGTGGGACTAGAGCTGGTTGTTAGCCGATATTCCCTTGAGGATATCCTGCTGTAGAGAGGAAGTCAATGAAACACCAATATCATTGTTCAACTTTCATTAACTAACAATTCACGGAGCACAACAGCTGAGCTGAGATAAGGCAAAAATGCAATCAGAATCCCATCTTGGTGAAGTACATAGCAACTTAAGTGCTGGTTCGAAATCCTGTGAGACACTTTAATGGAAATCTTATCGTAGCCCTTTGATAAAGAAAACTCACAAAGGTATGATTATTTTACAATACAAAACTTTAATGTGTGAATATAAAAATGAAAGATTACAATACACAGAAAACCACCCCAAAAGCATGCATTCCAACCCCATGAGGGTCTCCTTGTCTGAACTCCGGTATATACCCTCAGGGTCTCATAGTAACACCTTCCTTATTGGTTAAAGGTTTGGCACAGAGGTAAGGCCCTACACATTTGTTTATCATCGGGAGCATATAGGCAATTGTGTCTACTTTGGTGCAAAAGATAGACTCTAAAACATCTAGTACTCATCAGCATCATGTTCCAATCTTATGGCCTAAGACGTGGACAGGGGAAAGTGGAATCATAGACACCTCTAACATACAATGGTTACCTATATAGATGTAATTTCTCGTACAACACTTGCGTTTTTTCAGGTGTCCAACTGTTGTCTTGATATGTATTAATTTATTATATACAAAGGAAAATACTAAATGTACAATTGTGTTGCATTTTGCGAGCTACATCGACTGGAAAATAATTTATTGGAGAAAAAAAGAGTAGACACCCTCACACACATATACAAACTCAACACCAAGAGACTGATCCCTCTGTGCAAAATGACCTTTTGCCTCCAATTATTTTGCCTCTCTGTGATTTCATAACATGATTAACTATGGTCTCTATTAAGCTTGTCCAGGTAGGCTACGGTAATTGAAAAGAACTACAGGGGGAGGTAATTTCAATTTTGTTCAAAAACCATTCCTTTGAAACTCCCTGCACAACACACTATGATTGCCTTTGATTATGGCTAATGACTCACTCTGGCTAGGGACATGGTACGCAAGTAAAATTCTATTATTATTTCCTTTTTTGTCATAAAATTGCTGTAAATGATTATATATTGTAATATTTTGTTAATTAAGAGGCTTGATTATGAGACAGTGAATTGATTTAGGTGATTTTGGAGACGGCCTGTATGCTGTTGAATCTAATAAAAAAAGTCATATTTTTCCCTGAGGCTGTCAACTTACTTTCACAAATGGCTCTGGGCCATGAGCCACTGCAGCTATCTCTATTTATCTTTACTCAGTCACCTTCAAGTTTTATTTTCCATTACAATTTTATAAGACACTGAAACATAATATTCTTTCCGAACCATCAAACAAGTATGTGACCGATTGACCCAAAGGTTGCAGGCAATTTCTCAGATGTCAATTTCCCTCTCCTGTAAATTCACCATAATCCTGCCACATATTACACTTCAGAAAATTTCGATACTTCAACTTTATTACTTTAATAATTTCTTTTGAGTTCATCCCTGGACTAGGAAAACCACATTATTATTTTTGGTCTGACGCCAGTCCCTGACTGCTTTCTTTGATCAAATAGAATGTGCAGCACACAGCAAAACCCAAATTGCAAATACAGGAAACACATATATCTGGCTTATAATTGGTGTATCTGGCTTATTGTCCAATTTCTTGAATAATTTTAGTTAAAAGCAATAACTAGTCAAAGTTAACAATTAAAAAAAGTTCAGTCATGCTATGGTTGTTATAGCACATCCGAAAAACTCCTATAATTGTACAGTTTTGAACAAACTTGCCTGTGACCTTTAGGTTAATCTGGTTTTTATCAAACAAAAAAAACATCAACTTGGTGTTATGATGTTATTTTGTCATGTTTATCTAATGTCTAAGGTCTAAGGTAATGTTTACAGTTGTGAGGGTTCCGGTAACAAGACTCTGTGTGGGGCTTTGGGACAGCCCACTCTATTGCCCTGACAGCTCTGGGGCCAATGAATAAGTGAAGCTACAAGTGCTGAAGAAAGAGAATTTGTTTTGTGTTAATCAGAGCTGGGATGTAGAGTGGCATGTTTAATTGAGGATCGTCCTTGCCTTAGTATCCTAAATGATTAGATGCCAGTCTTTGACTCTCTCTGGATTAACAGTTAATTACTCATCATTCTGATAATGTAATGTTTACGTATTATTTTAAAAGTACTTTAATTTAACAGGAACAATGACTGTAGGAGTTCAGTGAGTTGGAGAAGAATAATAGACAAACAGCTGAACATTTTGAGAGATCTAGAGTGGTCCAAACAAATTACATTATCTTTTTTCAGTAGAAGATTTTATAGAACATATCCAAAACAAATATTTCGGAACACCAACTTAGTGCATCTGAACAATTGATAGACACACAAGGTCCCTGGAGCACTCAGAAAACGGACAATTTATGAATAGCATCTCTTGTACAATCATTCCACAAGCGAGAATAAATGTTCTGTCTACTTTTCCCAGGTTGCTAGTAAATCTGATAGTAAAAAGAAATTACGCATTTAACGCACAATGCCAAACATTTAGAAATTGTGTGGTAGTAGAGAAGCAAGCTGTATAATTTGACTAATATGTAAAAATGAAGATTCCAAAGTTTAACAGCATCCAATCATAATCAACTGAGCATTACAAGATATCGTCTTCACAGATGTTTAAACAAAGCACATCTTCCCAGATGTTTATCATAGCATATGAATGTAGTCACACAATTTTTTGTCCTAGATTTATTAGGAGATACACAGGTATTACTTCTGTTTTATCAAAGTTTACATTGCCATTGAAAATATTAAATTATTGGCATCCAAATCATCAGGATCGGATTATGCAAAGAGATTAGTTATGCATGACAGGTCATTTTCAGTGGGAGAAATGTATTCAAATCTGAGGCTATTCAGGTTCCCTTAGGCGATCATTTAGTTTCATTAGCCTCACTAGAGATTATCATCTTCCGTTGGTGCAACATCAGCACCATTGGTAAGCCCTATACCTACATGCCTGCACTGTGACTCCAGGGCATTTAAAAGCTCATAAGAAATTGGCTTGCCGATGCTGACGGTTTTCTGTCTTCCTTTGAGCAAGGCAGTGCACACAGCAATAAATTGATAATTAGGGAGTAAGAATCTCATCAGGGTTCTTGAACTTACACAGGCTGGGCCACTTTAGCCTATCTGCATTAAAAGCTTATACCTGTTTGTTCTCTGAGAAGATAAAACGGTCTATTACACTACATAGATTCCAGGCCAGGAGTTAGTATAAATTAAAGAAGAGACCAGCAACACTGAATAATAAGATTCATGCACAGGGTTATTTGGTAATTAATTGTATACATTTCAATCACATTTTCATCACAATCTTATTATTTAAAAATACAACTGCCCAAAAAAATTAAAGGAACACTTTGAAAACACATCAGATCTCAATGGGAAAAAAATCATGCTGGATTTCTATACTGATATGGACTGGGTTATGTGTTAGCAACGAAAGGATATCAAATCGTTTGATGGAAATGAAATGGAAATGAAAATTATCAACCTACAGAGGGCTGAATTCAAAGACACCACGAAAATCAAAGTGAAACAATGAGGTGGCAGGCTAGTCCATTTTGTTGAAATTCCATTGCTCAGTACTGTGTATTGCAATCACGTGCCTGACAACGTCGGGGCATGCTCCTAATGAGACGACGGATAGTGTCCTGGGTATCTCCTCCCAGATCTGGACCAGGGCATCACTGAGCTCCTGGACAGTCCGAGGTGCAACCTGGCAGAGTCGGATGGACCGAAACATAATGTCCCAGAGATGTTCTATTGGATTTAGGTCAGGCGAGTGTGGGGGCCAGTCAATGGTAGGAACTCCAGGAACTGCCTGCATACATGAGGCCGGTCATTGTCGTGCACCAGGAGGAACCCCGGACCCACTGCACCAGCATAGGGTCTCACAATGGGTCCAAGGATTTTATCCTGATACCTAATGGCAGTCAGGGTGCCGTTGTCTAGCCTGAAGAGGTCTGTGTGTCCCTCCATGGATATGCCTCCCCAGACCATCACTGACCCACCACCAAACCGGTCATGCTGAACGATGTTACAGGCAGCATAACGTTCTCCACGGCTTCTCCAGACCCTTTCACTTCTGTCACATGTGCTCAGGGTGAACCTACTCTCATCTGTGAAAAGCACAGGGCGCCAGTGGCAGACCTGCCAATTCTGGTGTTCTATGGCAAATGTCAATCGAGCTCCACGATGCCGGGCAGTGAGCATAGGGCCCACTAGAGGACATCGGGCCCTTAGGCCACCCTTGTGAAGTCTGTTTCTGATTGTTTGGTCAGAGACATTCACACCAGTGGCCTGCTGGAGGTCATTTTGTAGGGCTCTGGCAGTGCTCATCCTGTTCCTCCTTGCACAAAGGAGCAGATA
>JAVQIZ010195500.1:0-11638 GCA_036023535.2 Galaxias brevipinnis | reverse complement strand
GGGGGGGGGGGGGCTGAGTGTCTTGCTGTTGATGGCGTCCCGTCCAGGGGGGACGTGAGGCGTAGGGAGGCGAGCTGGGGTGGGGGGGTGGTTTGTGGGGGCTGAGGGAGGGGTGAGGGATTGGAGGAGGCGGAGGCGGTGGCAGGCAGGGAGGCAGTAATGATGCACGGCCGCCGCATCACTCTGGAGATTAAAAGCGAGATGCTGAATTTCAATCAAGCCACATTAATGGCTCAGTGAGAGATCATGCCTTTCCCTCCGCCTGAGGAGAGGAGACGCTGAGACAGGAGAGAGAGACAGAGAGAGAGAGAGAGAGAGAGAGAGAGAGAGAGAGTGTGACGAGGGAAGAGAGAGGCAGAGAGAGAGTAGAGAGAGAGAGAGAGAGCAGAAACAGAAGGAGAATTAAAGAGTAATTTGAAAGGCAGGAACCTAGGTGAGTCAAGGTGATTTAGTGGGGTTCCAGACAGGTGGAGGGTATTGAGAGAAGTAGGGACTGCGCTGTTATTTATTCATTCCTTTATTTTATGCACCCGATCCTCCGTCAGGTGGTTTCTAAAAGGGCCTGAGAGAAATTCACATTTTACCTGATGACTTTACCTTGAAAGTCACCCCCCCCCCCCCCCAAAAAAAATACATGGTCCACAGAATATTTTTGCGCCGCGACCAAAACTATTTCGTCAGCCTAGAGACGTTGGCAGCTCTGAAAATTTGAATCCCAAACTAGACGTCAAAATGTGACGATTTGTCTTCCCCACCGTGCAATTTCTTCAACCGCTTACATCAAAAGAGCCGCTATGCCCCCCCCTGCAGCCCGCCCCTCCTCTCCACCTTCCCTCTGCCCGAGGCGCAGTACGACGGTGGCCCACTTGCCTCCTAAAGTGCGTTGAGAGTTCATGTCTCATGCTAGATGAGGGGAGTGGCTGGGAACGTGCCGACACAGTGGAAAGAGATTGTCATCACAGTAGAGCTGAGGTGAGGGGAAAAGCAGTGTGACATGATCTGGATGTAACCAGAGGGGAGGAGGGGGAGGAGGAGGAGGAGGAGGGAGGGACAAGGGCAACAGTCAACACAACACAGATAGCTGGAGGGATGACGAGTGACTGAGTGTTGGTCCTATCCGGTCCCCGGGCTGGTCCCAGGGGAAGCACAGTGCTTTGTGGGTAGTGTAGTCTTAAAGAGAGCGGGGCTTTCGGGGCCTCAGCCCGGCACCCAGCTCTGGTTGTTGTGGTTCTGCTGGGCCCCGCCCAGTCCGCCCATGCCCATACCCATCCCCATGCCCATACCCATCCCCATCCCCATCCCCATGCCCAGCCCGATCCCCACCCCCATGCCCACCCCCATGCCCATCCCCACACCCTGGGCCAGGGAGCAGTCAAAGTTGAAGTCCACCTCCTCCCCAGAGTCCATGATGTCCTGGAGGAGGATGGATTCCACATCACAGTCCAGGCTGCCGTGGAACATGTCCAGGTCCAGGTCGGCCGGCAGCCTCTCGTGGGCCTGGTGGTAGCCGTGGTAACCTCCTCCACCGCCCCCACTACCTCCCCCCATGCTGTGCCTCTGGTGGTACAGCCCGTCACCCACGCCTTGGTGCTGCGAGCCGGGGTACGTGTGGTGGCGGGGGTGCGGGGCGGTGGCCAGGTGGCAGGAGTCCTGGGGCACCCCCAGCATGCTGGCCGGGTTGGGGGGCAGACTGGTGGAGGCGGGGCGGTGGGCGTGGGATGGCGGGCTGTACAGGTAGGGCGCCCCCTTGTGGCAGTAGGGCTGCAGGTGGCCGGCGTTGGCGCGCGGTGTGAGGGCCGGGGCCCGGCTCGCCGTCTGCCCGTGGCCTTGTCCCAGGATGTGGCCGTTGTGGAGCAGGCTGTGGCCGTTCGGCGAGGTATGGTTGTGGCCGTGGCTGCCGTGGCTGACGAGGCTGTGGCTGCTGTGCGGGGGGTTATGGCTGTGCGTCCCGTTATGGCTGTGCGCGGCGCTGGGGTTACTGTGGGGGCCGCCATGGCCATTGAGGCCCGGGTGGTGGTTGCCGTGGCGGGCGCCGGTCGTCCCGTTGCTAGTGGGCCCCAGCAGGGCGTGGCCCTCCCTCTCCTGGCCCAGCATCAGGTCCTTGGAGCAGTACGGCTGGCCAGACGGGCCACCCCCTGTCAGCAGGCTCTGCAGGGCATTGCTCCCTGAGTAGGCCCGCATGGAACCGGAGAAGCTGGCTGCCTTGTTCTCCTGGATAGTCTGCATGGGTGTGTGGTGGCGCAGCATGCCCAGGCCCGGCTGGCCGTAGCTGGGGCCGCAGTAGGAGCCCTGGCCCTGGGCCTTGGGCCCCGAGCTGTAGTGGTAAACCGGAGCCTGGTGCTTGTGTATGGCCGCTGGTTGCTGCTGCTGCTGCTGCTGCTGCTGCTGCTGGGGGTGCTGCAGGTGGTGATGGTGGTAGCTGTCCTCCATCAGCCTCTCCTCAAGGCTGATGGCCCCTGCCAGGTTAGCCAGCTGGGGCAGCTGCTCCAGGGGCGGGCAGTGGCCCCCGGGGGCTCCCATGGCTGGAGAGCGGGCGCTGGAGGGTGAAGGGTAGAGGAGGGGTGAGGCGGAGCAGGACAGACCCCCGCCCTCCTCCGGCTCTTCCAAGTCGCCCTCGGCCAGGATGGGGGACAGCCGTCCGCTGAGGGTGGAGGCAGATGAGCTCGTCCGGGAATGGAGGTCCGTCCAGGCGTCAAACTCCGCCTCGGCTCCAGGCACACCTCCAGTGCCGCCGCCACCCGGGCCTACTCCTACACCTCCTACTCCCCCAGGGAGGGCCTTTCCTGGCGGGCTGCCCCGTTCCGGAGAGGCCTGGAAGCCCACGGGCGCCCCCGCAGCCCCGGCCCCGACGCCCGGCCGGCCCACCCTCTTGCGGCTGACGCGGCCCTTGCTCTTCAAGTACTTGGTGCTGTTGTCCATGGAGACGGCGCGTCGGCGGGCCGGCTTGCCCATCTTGCCTCCCTCGGGGTTCAGCATCCACCAGGAGCTCTTGCCTGTGCCCTCGTTCTGCACGCGGATGAAGCGTGTGTGGAGGGACAAGTTGTGTCGTATGGAGTTCTGAGGAGAAGAGAGAGAGAGAGAGAGAGAGAGTGGGTGAAGGGGTAGAAAAGAGAGGTCTGATTAGATGGGCATATAATAACACGATGCTCATCAGCTGCTCACTAAAAACATTTCCAAGTGATGCATGTTGACGGGATGTCATTTGCATATTGCACTTAATGCACACAAATCCTTTAATCTCCATACTGTGTGTTCTGAATACGAGGGGTACTGCTTGGGAAGCAGCTACTGAAAATTCCTCATCAGTGTAGTCTTAACATTTCTCATCATCGACATTGAGTATCAATAAAGACTCAAAGGCACTGCTCTAAAGCTGATAGCATGGGGGGGAGGAACTGTAGTGTTATCTCAACAGATCAATACCAAGCAGCCAGTTTATGTACACACTGAGTCATGGAGCTAGTGCTAAGCTGCTATCACATCCTCATCATCGCTACACTAAAGACCCCCTTTAACTCACTTGCCTATTAAACAGTTGGAAATCAATGTGCGGTGTCCGTGTGTGGTCGACTGGCTTTAGGGGGTCTTAGGGGCCTGAGACACCGCAGAGGGTTGGCCCAAGGTGCAGCCTCTCAGCTGGACCCTCAAAAACGGGCCTGTGTAAAGCCCCTGGCATCCCCCACCCTCCGTTCCTCCTACTCCTTTCATCCCGCGCTCCATATTTCTATCCTCCACGACTCTTCCCTCAGCCCGGTGGATGTAAGCTAATCCCCGGTTCGATGTGCCTGGCTCGGGCGTGTGTTTGAAGTCGGTGCCAGGCTGGTCTGCTGCCAGCTCCGCTCTCTGTCTCTCCCGTGTGGGGGGATGCATCAGAAGATTGAGCTCGGAGCAGGAAAGGCTAATGGATGTGCAACCCCACCCCCTCTCCTTCCTGCCTCCACCCCTCTCCTTCTCCTCCTACTTCCACCTTGCCTCCATTCCTGTTTTCATTACCTTCCTCATCCAGGGCTCCAGACTGCCACCAATTCGGTGGCAAATGCCACCGAAAATCTGTCCACTGCCACTAAAATAAATCATTGGTGGCAGTGGTGCCACTTTTTTATTTTTATTTTTTTATGTTTTATGCACATTAAGAGCACTTTCATTTTAGTTGATTAGTATGTTATGTTAATAAAAATTTATTGTTGCACCTTATTACCGAAAAAAATGATTGTACGTTAATTTCCTATAAAATACCTCCCAATAAAAGCTGCCAGCTGTTTTTGTGCTACTACCACTAACTGAAAAACTTAGTGGCAGCACTGCCTTTAGTCTTAAATGTTAATCTGGAGCTCTGTCATCCCAGCACTCTTCACACACATCATTTCCTTGCGGTGGATAACCACGTTTTCCTGCTTTCTTTTGTCATTATGTATGCGGCAAATTGTTTGCTTGTTCTTGACATAGGGAACATGTCGTGACTACAACAGCGACTCCATTTGTTTAGCCTCTTATTGATCAAATCAAGACATGAGTGTTGTGGCTCTCTCTCTCTTTGTTCCTGGCTCACATCTCTCCAACCACGGGCATAGTAAAGAGAAGCGTGGCGTGTAGGCACCGTGTCAGCCCCAGCTATGCTGCTTTGTGTTGTGGCAGCCATTGTGACACTTGAACAGAAGAGAAAATGTATCAAATCAAGGCGCCTCCCATGGCTCAGGAATACGGAGGCCATAATAGATTGTTTCAAATGGAGGGTATTCACACTTTCACCGCCTCCATTATGCCACGTATTATTCGTATTCACGCGGAATTGCACGACAGGAACACAAATAAATCAGATTGCGGGCGGCGAGTGAAATAAGGTGATCTGTGAATGCCTCCTTGGGTTGTCTCGCTGTGACACCTCCTCCGGCATGGGGTAGCCATGGCAACCGGGTAAACGTGCACAACAGAGCTCGCCTATATCATATTGTGGTGGGAAGAGAGAGAGAGAGAGCGAGCGAGCGAGCGAGCGAGACGTAGGGAGAAGAGGGAGGGGAGCGGGGGATGGAAAGGAGAGACGGCTCGTTTGATGCTGCTGCTGCTCGAACTCGGAGCATGCCTTTCATCTGGGCCGTGCCGGTCCACAAGGGAGGCACTTCCGGCGGGGCCCTTTTCCTGCGTGCCGCGCCAACCGACTGTCCTGCCCCGTATCCTCAGCTTACCCAGCCGTGCAACAGAGGGGCCAGCGAGTGTGAAGGGGACACGGCTCAGCCTTGCCCAATCACGGAGCATGTGCTGGGACACGGGTCTGGAGTGTGACCTGAAGCCATGCCGGTGCCCTGACCTCCCGGTCAAAAAAAAGCAGATGAAAAATGCATGATTGGACATCCAGTCGAAGCTTTCATCCTACCACTCTGTAGACTGTAAATGGGGCATCTATCTTAAAGCCAGAGCACTTCGCGAGCTCACAGCGTGTGCCACTCGTCTGAGTCAAATCTCGATTTAGCCTTGTATGGCAGGAGAGCAAGCCCCCTCGACTTGGACGGATTTGTCATCATCCCCGACCCTCTTTATCTGATGAATCCACCTGCTAGAGAGATTGGAGAGATTTCGGTGGCGGCAGCCATCCCTCACCGCTTCCTGTCCACCTATATTTCCACGGCTCGTTCTCTCCGTCATCCTGTTTTGAATGTGAGCCTGAGTGCGCGTGTGGGTTTAAGATCTAATAATAGCCCCGGCAGGTTACAGGTGGAAGCGGTGCGTAGGTGGGGTTCCGCCTGCGTCCTACAGTGAGTCTCTGACTCAGGGGCAATTTAGCTGGCCCATGGCCCGAACGCCCCCGAAACAGGCAGTCGCTGCTAATCCCGCTCCATCCCCGGTAATCCCAGACAATCCTGAGCTAATCCCCAGTTGATTCGGGGGCACTCCCAGCTGGGAGTCTCACACGGCGCTGTGCCGGGTCACTGCGGGCAACGCCGCCAGTCCGGTTATGACGGCCGAGTCTGATGGAAGACCGGGAGAGTCAGGAACGCAGGGAGGAGGGGTGAACAGGGCTATCCACTAGCTGCTATTAATATTCTGTACAGCATATTCCATCTGAATGGTTGAAGCCTGTACAGTCCTGGCTCTCCCGTCCACCATGAGACTGAACCTGGAAGAATACCCCGGCTCCTGAATGGTGTCCTTGAGGACCAGCATCACCGCGTTTTGACCCCCTCGCCAGCCGACTAGAGTCCAACCGCAAAACTTTTATCGTACATTAAATATTCATCAAAATGGAAATTCTCTTTCAGCCCCCTCTGGCGTAGCTGTCAGAGGCAGACAAATGAAACCCACGAGCACAGTGGAACACACACACACAGGCCCCGGGTCCAGCCAGCTACTTCCTACTCAAATCATATCCCCATTGAACACAATGGATACCGTGGACAGCCTTAATAATGGATGAACTGATGGCTGGCCTAACGCACAGAGAGGCCCTGCCGGCTCCTATCAGACGGAGGACCAGGGGCCGTGTCAAAAGTCCTCAAAGTCACTTCCTGCTTCTACTCGGTTGGACGTCCCCACCCTCCGCCTACAGCCAATCAACTTGTTGAGTTAATTTGGCATTGGAGGGAAAGGGAAGGGAGGCACTCTAAGAGAGTGTCTGAAACAATGGCAGCCAGTGGAGTTGGTGCCCCGCTGGGCTTAAGAAGGGAGACAATCAGCTTGGGCTCAACTCTTATTAGTAGTCACCAGCCTGACACCTTACACTTTGACCTTTGTCACTGCTCCCTCCCTCCAAGTCATGCGATTAAGAGATTAGGACCTTTCCAGGCATTTGCAAGTCCAACAAATTCACTTTTTCCCCAACACAGGTGACTGAGGAGCTGAGCGGGCTTTTCTACAGCCCTGGGCGTGGCTTGGCAAGGCCATTCAGGCTTTGTTCTATTTCCGTTCGACCACGGACCGAAGCCACTGGGGTGGACTAAGGACCTCTTACAGAGCCTCCACCCACCTCCCATCGATTCCCCTTCCGCTGCCCAATCCCTCACGACTCACACTCTGAAGCCACAGAGGGCAGTTCAATGCACGGAATCAATGCAAGTGGAGGGCTCTAAAGGCCCAGAAGTGTGTGGGATGGACTGGCCATATGCCGGTCAGGACACTCCATGTGCCCCGGGCTGGAGCTGCCCTGTCCCATGAAGCATAGTGTCGTGAGGACAATGGCCGTGCCTGTCGTGCCTAGCTCGGCGCCGTGCCCGCATGCCTCACCGCTGCCACTCCCAAGGCGGCCGTTAGCGTCGGGGAGGGGGGAGGGTGGCGGTGGGGAGGGAACAAGGGGCCCAGTAGGCCGTGTGGGCCAGCTTGACTGGCTGGCATGGGGGCAGCTGGGACAGAGGCTCCGGAGGGGGCGGGTGGGAATGTGGGGGGGCCAACTGTGAGAAAACTCTCTCTGACACAATAGGGTGCCCTCAAAAAAGACCCAGACTCCCTCTTCCTAAGCCCCCTGTCACGACCTACTCAAGGTTTCCCGGTCGCACATGCACAGTAACCCACATGCTCTCACACACACGCGCACACACACACACACACACACGCACACACAGGGAGAGAAGCAAGGAAACGGGTCAAATGGTTGTACGGCCCGTCTTGTGGAGAGAGTGTGTGTGTGCACTCATTCAAACAGAACCGAGTGGCAAACCAAAGACAGGGAGCACGGGGGTCTGGGAACCAGCGAGCGGGGGGGGAACCACTCACCCGATTCAAACCACCTCGAGAGGGAAACGGCGTGGCGCGCACGGCCGCCAAAGAACGCCGCATCTGCTCTTTCTAGTGGCAGAGGGCAAAACCGTTTGCCACACTCAACTGGTATTAACCGAGCCATTTCCTCCTCAAAGAGGCCTTTGTGCATTGTCAATGGGTATCTCCTCGTGGCATTCATTTGATAAGCTCAAATCAATGGGGGACACGGGGAGGCACTAACTCCGCTTATTGTGATGCCATTTTCTCGCCTTCTGCAGACGGGCGGGGTGAGGCGGTGGGAGGGGGGGAGGGGAGGGGGGAGGCCCAACACAGGCAGTTTTGTTCGGCGCAGGAATGAGTTTTGTCAGCTAAGCCTGTCTCCAGGCTATTGATGGAAATTAGCGGCGGCTAAATATTCGCTTCCCGTGATTGATGTCATGGCTCGCCCTGTCCCTTTGAAGGGAAATAAAGAATGCAGAGGCGCATGGATTAATGGGAGCAGGGAGAAGGGGGGAAGGGGAGGGGCAGTCTTAGTTGCATTAAGGAGAAGGGGGTTGAAGAGGGATGGAAATCCATGGACTGAAGGCACCTAATGGTGGCAAAGATATGGTTGAGAGTTGAGAGGATACGCAGTCCCTTGTGGCACGGGGCAGAGAGAGAGAGAGAGAGAGAGAGGTAGGGCAGGCGGGAGGATTGGAGGGAGGAAGGGAAGAAGGGAGGGAGGAGGGAAGGAGGGAGGGAAGGAGGGAGGGAGGGAGGGAGGGAGAGAAGCGTCTAGATGCCCGAGAGTCCGATGATTAAAATCCCGTTAGGAGACAGATGGGCAGACGGACTTGTTTGTTGGACTCTGATCAAATTGGACCGGATTTTAAAAAAAAGGAGCCTCTCTTATTAGGAGGTGAGAAACAGTAACTTGCGCGCCACATGCCGTCAGCGATTCCGTCGACATGGTCACAACAGCCCGGGCCCGGCCTCGTTAAGGCTCTCACCTATTAAAAGAAAGTCTCCAGTGACAACGTGATGAGCCACTGGACCTGAACAGCGAGTGAACAGTGATCCGATCCCCGCAGTTAAATAAAAAAATCAGTTTTTTTGTTGACTTTTTTGTGGTTATCTATGTGAAGGAGGTGTCTATGGAACACCTCCGGCACTTACGCTGTGCGGCACTGTGCACAGGTCCTATTTATCCAGGGCTTCCGATGGGGAAGCACTCGTGCGCGTGGCTCCACCATCTTGCGAGCCTTCCGTTTAGGAAGTGCAGGCGAACAGAGATAGAGAGAGTGTGGTGTCACCGAGCTGGTGGGGGATTCCTGTCTGAATGGGCGGTGAACGTACAGCCAAGGCTTGGCAGAGCTTGCGGGCAGGCCACGGCGGCTTCACCAACAGGGGCAAGAGGTTGGGATTGGAGCGACGGGGGCTGGGTGGGCCACAGCCGGACTGCCTGGGCTCTGTGGGCTAAAAATAGCCGCGGACAGATTAGCGGAGCATCTGAGGCCGCATGGGGGATCGGAAAATCCGCCGGGCCGATGCCAAGGAAGGGGGTGGGGAGGGGGGCGCGACCGTTGGGTTCCGTTGGGCAGGAGGGGGGACACAATCTGGACTTTGGCGTCTGACGCCCACGTCAGAGCAAAGGCGGGGGTGGAAACATATGCCGGATGCCACCAGTAGGTGAGGCTGGCGAAATGGAGCGAAGGAAGAGGAAGGTGTTTTCTTTTCTCCTCCGTGTGGGGCTTCAGGAGGGGCGAGGCAGAGCTGGCACTCCCCTGTGAGGGTTCTCACAACAGGTGCTGGGGCGGGGCGGCGCCACCTGGGGGGTTGTCCACTGGCTCACACCTCACACCTCGTCAGGAGAGCGCGGACGCTTTCTCCTCTGGGTCTGCCGTGCCTCGGTAAAAACACACACATGCAGATCCTGGACCTGGATTTTTCCTGCTCACTATTAACAAGGGGTAGGGGAGGCAGGCGCGTTTGTGTTGGTTGTCGGGTTGCGGGTCGATGCGGTGTGTGTGTGTGTGTGTGTGTGTTGGTGCGTGTGTGTGTCAGTCCTTTTAATGGCCCACGGGCACTGTGAGGGGATCTAATTATAATGCAACCACCCTCTACCACATACAAAGACACAGAGGTCCAACAATGAGCGCGGTGCTGGGCGCCAGCTTCCTCCACACTCTCCTCTCCCCATAATCTCATTCATAACAATAAGAATCTCATTTCCTGGCTTCTAAAGGTCAGTGCACACCTCTGATCAGACTTTAATAAACATCATTTTCTGGCTTTAATTTAATTTCAGCCGAGCACTGAGCCGAATGGCGGCCATGCACGAGGCATGCAGCAGTCACACAATCATCTGGTTAATTGCTTCAATTTGACAGGGAAGAATGATGTCGCCGCCAAAGCACATACGCACCTGAGGTCGTGGAAGACTCTCGCTCACATGCATGCATGCAGTGCCTATCCACACGTAATGCAAATCATACCGACGTGGACGGACGTGTATTTGCGGTTATGAATTTAGCGACACGATTCAATGGGCTTCAAATCGGTGAGGAGTAACGTCTATCCACACTCCAGAGCTCTCCCGCTCACACGTTATCAGTGCTAAGCTTAGCCGGCATACCCCTACCAAGCACATATTCCAAACACGAGCTCCAGCTTTCAAATCCATTACAGACACACACACACACACACACACACACACACGCACACATGCACACACACACACACACACACACACACGCACGCACACACGCACACACACACACACATAGAGCCTGGCACACCGGGCACGCTCATTACCGCAATGCCAAGCTACCAGTTGCTAAGGAGACCTGTGGGAGAGGGAGGGTTCCTTGTTGTTGCCATAGCAGCCGGCTTGCTCCCTGCCAACTCTCCCCCGAGGGGAGAAACAAGGAGAGAGGTAGGGGGTGAAGTGGGCAGCGGCAGGGGGCACCGGTCTAATAGGGCTACCGTGTGCAGCGCAACTTCATTAGGCGCCCTGTGTGTGCCACACCAGCCATTGTTCCTGCTGAATGCTAACCACATGTTACACTTCAGCACATAGGCCACAGCTAATTCAGCGACTTCCTATAGACTTCCCCCTTTTCTCACAGGGGAACCCACAGACGTCCACTTATCCACACACAGAGGAGGAACTGGGCAAAGGTAGAAAGAAAGAAAGAAAGAAAGAAAGAAAGAAAGAAAGAAAAAAACACGATAAGAAAAGGGGTTAATAGAATGCAGGGAAAGGGAGCGAGCGACGGAGGGAATGAAAGAAAAAGAGGATGGCAGAACAAAGGGGGAGTCACAGAGGTTTCTCTGAATTCAGAGGCCCGGTTGTGAAAGGGAAAATGGGGAGACTCACAATACGGAGACGTCCACTTGGAGCCGCCTTAGAGTGACACATCCGTCGGGCCAAACGCGCCAACTAAAATGGCTGCCATTCCTTGAACTTTGGGTGTTTTCTATCAAAAAGCAACGAGGTGAACAATTGAATAACTCCTTGCTTCACAACAAGCGTTACAGAAAGAGCTCCTATACAATACCATACATTTTCACAGTCGCGTATGTTTCTCTACACACACACACACACACATCACACACATACACACACAACAAAAGAAGACACAAGAAAACCTGAGCATTCCCTCACAAACGGTCTTTTCTGAGCATTAAGGCACCATTAACCATTGATGTTGTCCTATTTTGTATTGCTAGCCTTCACTCACTCCAGCCTTAAAGAGGAGGGTTCGGATGGAGTTACAATGGAGAAGTGGAGCATGGGGTCAAGGTGTCTCGACAGCGAGGAAGAGTACACTGACTATTTACTTTCTAAAAGCCTGTGAATGGAGAATTATATCCATGCATGTGTGTTTGTGTGTGTGTGTGTGTGTGTGTGTGTGTGTGTGTGTTTGGGTTAGGAGAGACAGCTCCCCCTGTCCGTTAGGGTAGCTTGTCT
>JAVQIZ010195482.1:0-38213 GCA_036023535.2 Galaxias brevipinnis | reverse complement strand
GGGGGGGGGGGGCCAGCTTAGAGGCACTACACACACACTCACACACAGCGGGGCCCACACCAGCAGAGAGGGAGCAAAAGTAAGGAGCAGAACCAGCTATAACCAGCTTAGAACCGGTTCAGGCCTTCTTTGTGCCCTCCATTTACTTGTGCTGGCCACTTTCTCTCCTGGTTTCCTGTTTAATTAGGCAGGCTTAAGCATGGCAGCATGGCTCTCCCAGTGTTCTCCCAGAGCTCTGGTCCGCTCCCCTCTGACCCCCTCCCATACCCGGCCCGCCTTTTAAATGTAGCTGTTTTGTGGAGATGATTTTAATGCAACCATCGCCGAGGGAGACGAGTCCACCGTGGTCTGGCCAAGGACCCCGCCGGTGCCTGTGAGCCTTCCTGCTCCGCCAGCCTCTCTCCGAGGCTCTGGCTAAAGCCGGGCAACGTGGCCGGCCAGCAAAGCGCGGCACACAATGGCACACGTTGTGCGCTTCCCTGGGAACAGGCGGGAGAACAGGGGCACTATTGTGCCAGGCGTCATTATTCCACCGGGGCCCTCCTTTGGCTGCGGCTCCGCGGGCCACTCGACGGCCTGAAAAGGTAATTCATTATGCGCTAATTGAAAAGACGGCACCTTGAATTCGGCAGCTGCCAGTGGCCAGCACACACGCATAGCAGAGATGCAGAGGGCAGGTTCCCCGAGCAGGGGGACGAATCGAACGTGAGAATCTTTCTGTCCATCCCACGGTGAACCAACCACAGAGAGGAAGGGATGTCCGTGACAGAGACGGTGTCTGATTGGCTGCCTGGGGCATTTCTTCAATGGCAAGGAGGTGGAGCCTACGCACCGTATCTGATTGGCTAGAGTCACAGCTCCTTCCAGCATCGTGGTGAAGAGTGCAGATCAACATGTGACCTCTTTGAGATGGCTGTGTGTGGAAACACAAACCCCTCCGTCTGCAAGGAGCCCTCTTTAAGACAGCATTAGTATTCCTGTGCACAGAGCGGCAGAAGATGAAAAATCACTGGCCCCGGTGAGAAAGAATGTTACGAGGAAAAAGGGAAGCCATACACTAGCAGGGATAGTTCTGACTGACTGCCAGCTTACATGATATGACATAAATGACATAAATCACAGCTATTTGAACTTGCTGCAGCATGAAGAAAACGGTGGATTTGGGTCAAAAAAACTGCAGCAGCAGTGGAGGTAGTAATTCAGACAGACACTATGTCATCACCCTAACCCACACTGCTCTGACTAACCACCATACCACCAGCCAGCATTGACACTTAGTCTACACTTTCCATGGTCTGCTGTATTTCAGTACAGGGATGCCTATTCCTATGCTGTCTCAGGATGGGGTTCTCATGTACGTCACCGCAATTACACCTCCAGCCTTTTTGATTAAAACCAGCATGCTGTTATTTTTTACAGTAACGGTCTCCACATAAACAATTATTAATAGCTGGCTTTTTATTTTCCCCCTCACCTCTCGCTCAGCGAGCAGAGGGAGACGCATGGAAAAGCTGACGGGGGAGAAGGGTTTCTCTGGCGTCTCGGGATGCTGGAGGTGGTGTCCCAACCCACCGTTCCCAAATCCCAGCGAGGCGGCTGTGTATGCTGCCTCTGTGAGGCCCCGTGTCGACAGAAGGCCTTGTCCCCGGGGCAAAGGAGCCCGCTCACTCACTGAGGAGGAGGGGGAGTGGGGCCATGTTACGCAACTGCACATGTCACATTGGGAGGCTTTGTGTGGGAGGGGATCGACGTCCTCCCGCCTCCAACACCCTCCTTACTGTCAGAGAGGCAGCCTGTTTTTTTCCCCCCAGCCCGACTCCAAAAACAAACCTTCTCCGTTTGTCACCCTTGACGCTTGGGGTGTCAGCAGGCACTGGAGCTGGTGTGCTCTGACGTAGGCTGTTCTGACGTGGGCTGCTCTTCCCTGCAACGTCACCCCCCCACCCCCCTCCCTCCTGATGAGTTCCTGGCCGCATCACAGACCCTCCTAAGCGGGGGGCTGACCCTTCACAACTACACATGATTACTTTGGTCTTGCGTGTGTGTGTGTCTATGAGTGTGTGCTTGCGTACGTCCGCTTGAGGGAGAGAGTCTCTCTGTGAGTGTGAGTCTATTGCTGCATGCCTCTCTTTCCCTCCGTCCTCCTTTACAGCCCCCTTACAGACACCTTCGTTTATTTGGTCCGCACAGGAACGCTGTTAGTCTGCTGAAGGCGCTCCGCAGCATCCCCATCCACCAGTCAGGGACAAAAAACCCTTTCTGGTTTTTTGCTGTGAAGTATAGCTGTGGTATAGCTGGAATAGTGGTCCCTGTGCAAAATGTCACACAGTGTTCAACACAGTCAATTCTCGACCTGAAAACATTGCTCGGTCTTTGGATGAAAGGGGGAGGGATTTTCAGCAGATTAACAGATTACCCTCTCCTACACTGATGTTTTGGCGGATGAGCAGCTAATAGACAGAGTGAGAGGGCTCCTGGTTCGGAGGGAAACAGAGGCTGCGAGTCTGGGGGCTTTGGACAGCTCTTCGCTGGGACAAGATTAAGCCACATCCCCCTCGAGCAGAGAATCAGGATAAAACTTACAGTTGTCACTCCCCACACTCGTCCCCCTAAAAATAGCCACACGAGACACGGCGCAGCGCGGCTGCACAGCGTTGCGCCCAAACAGGCGTTGAAGCGTTATATGTGTGGATGAACGCAACAAACGCCTAAAACTAACGGAAAACATTCAGGGAACGCATTGGTAAACAACACAGGGGACGTCTTGAACGACCATCTGTCTGTTCTGGTCCTTCACACATGCACGCAGAAACACACACACACACAGAGACACACAAACACACACAGAGACAAATAAACACAAGACTGCTGTAATTACTGGAGAAGAGGCTGCTTAGATTAGATGAAGCCTCACGCAGCTTTATTCGTGCCACACAGAGGCCTGGAAAGGCACCAGCTGCATTCTCCCTCTAAAGCCTTCAATACAGCACCTTACAATAAAGGACACATTCGTTCATGTCTGTGGGCCCATGAGAAACTTGTTACTCTGTTCGTGGGGGAAAGAATGCGTAGGATCTTAATAATGAAATGACATCAATGGGAAACATATGAGACAACTAGAATTCAGTTTAAAATAGACATATCAATGCCATTGTAATTGCAGAATTGCGCATTTGCAGACGCCAAACAATTACAAACTGTTTTCTCTTGTGCCATTTCTCACGCATCAGTCAGCCATAAAAGCCTCTTGGAGTAGAGTATGGGAGAATCCCATCAGATGGAACAGTTACCTTTTATTGTGTTACTACTTGTGTTTAGATTACATCTGAAACTCATTTGCCAATGCTAGTTATCTTCAAACAGCCTTCCGGCCCGCAGCAGGGAATTCATTGTGTTGCCGTAATACAAAACCAATACACTAAAATTCAGTATTCTTAGAAATACATTTTTGAGCCGAGAAGAGCAACTGTAGTATTGGCAACAATTGGTTCCAGCCAGGGGTACATTGACTGTTCAGACAACACGACAAACGGATGTAGCATCGGTGCACGCACATGCCTGTGATGCCTGTGCCACTTGGTTAACTTATAAGCCTGTGCTTCAGATTCACTCCTTTTCATCAACCCCTGATTGCACCTTACAGGTTTCATTAGTTGAAACTCTCTCTCCCTTCTCTCCTCACGCTTCACTGTCACAATTCCACTCACTTTGCTGATCCATTTACTCCCTGCTCCTCTCCTCACTCAATAGTCAATTCTCTCTTCTCTTCCTCCCCACCACATTTACTTCCTGTCCTGCCCTTCTCTTCTTCTCTTAAGTTCTTTCTCTTTACTCTGGCGGCGTGCACGGGGAGAATTCCAAGCCCGGAGTTCCAGTGTGATTAGCCAGGAGGGTGAATGGGAGATTAACTCACCACTTTAGAGCTTTAAGAGTGAATGAGCTACTGATACGTCCCTCATCGTTCTGAGCCCGAGCTGCTTGGATGAAAAAAAAGAACTTAAGTGGAGGCCACAAAATAATGTCGAGTAAAGCCCTCCCTTCAACTCAGACAACTCATCTGAATACAGTCACTCAGGTGCTGGGTATTAACTCTGAAATGAAGTTAGAGGTTTATCGGGCTGTGTCTCCAGTGGGAATTATAGGCCCACTCAGCGTGTAGAGCACGAGAAAAAGATTATGGTTTGCCCTTCAATCTCTTCTGATCATTTGATAACATGAACGTCTTTCTACACAGGAAAGACTCTATTAGGAAACACTGATTCGACCCAATCCATTATTACGCTACAAGCCGGCTTGTACCCTTTTACACACCAAACTTGGCTCTACTTACGGCTTCATTAGGCAATGGTAAGGACTGTTTGTTTTTCAAGCTGTTTGAAAGCTTGCAAAATTATCATTTTAAAACATTACAAGTCATAACTATTTTCTTTCTCGGAGCACAGAAGAAGTCTCAAATCTGGCTTTCAGACTAGGTAAGAGCGTGTCTTGTTGCTGGTCTAGAAAAAGGGGGTATGACCCTTTCACAGAAAGCTGGGAGTAAGCAAACAAAAAGCTGACTTTGGTGCTCTGTGTTGGTTGATAATATATGGTGCGATAATGTTTTGCCATTATCATTATGGAGATGTGTGTACCCCAGGCTATATCATATAAAGAAGACCATGTTGGAATTAC
Organism: Galaxias brevipinnis; assembly: GCA_036023535.2. NCBI lineage: Eukaryota > Metazoa > Chordata > Actinopteri > Galaxiiformes > Galaxiidae > Galaxias > Galaxias brevipinnis. The sequence goes on along the minus strand of JAVQIZ010195482.1, from coordinate 33,542 downwards.
ATTTAAGCCTACATACTCAATCTGAGCTTTAACATGTGAGTGTGTGCATTTCTGTGTCCAGCTAACTCTGATGTGCTCTGATGAAAGTGAGTCACACCAAAGCATCCAGGCCAGCTTTTGTATCACCTGGCCTGGCTGGCTGGAAGGCAGGGGGCCTGTGGGGACAGATTGTCGAGGCAGGCTGGAGCTACAACTCCATGCCGCGTGGAGCGTGGGGCCTGGCCAAGAGGGGTGAGGCGCAGTGAAGCGGCTCCCAGTCTGGTGGTGGCAGGGCCGTGTGGGAGCTCCAGCCTGGTGACTCACTGGAAAGGGGGTTTATTTATACACACAAATCAGATCCTGGTCACGTTCTCACACGCCAGACACCCGGCAGGTAAGAGGGGGCACGGTGCGCTGACACGAACGCTAGGCTATAGCGAGTCACAGAAACAGACCCGAGAGCGGAGGTATAGTACTAATGAGTGGGTAGCATATTAACATTTTTACTAGGCCAAATAGGCCATGTGCACACTTAATGTGGAAATGTGGGCTATGTGTACAGAATACTGGCCATTTGACACAGGGGAGAAAACTAAAACAAAGGGGGGTAAGAAAGGTCAAAGTGGGGGGATTTGTGGTGGAAAAAAAGGAAAGTGTGAGTATTTAGGGATTATGGATGGAAAAAATATCAACAGATGTTGCAGTTATTTCCGATGAAGGACGGCTAAATGTGGCGTGTGGACACAGACCATTGAGGCTGCTGGCTAGGTAATAGGGACGGACAATAAGACCATGTAATAGAGGTAAAGGCAACCGTGAAAGCACCAACCTTCTGCAACTGCCTACCTTTTACTACTAGACACTATTTTACCAATGTTGAGAGTCAAGGAAAGAAAGCATCCGCTAAATATGGCTAGATAAATGCCAATACTACTACCTGACAGGATTATTGGCTAACTAGTCAATGTGACAGAGTTCTCAAAGACAGAGACATCAACTATTATGACAGAGGGCCAAATAAGAGGCACGTTCAAGACAATAAATCCCTAAATGTGATACGGTTATCAACCACACACCGCCTAATGTTCGTTTGGGTCTGCTGAACTCTGGAATCACATATAAGGGATTATTACAGAAGGACAGATTGAAGTTGATGCCGCTGCCTTCCAGATACGTGGATGTTCTACAAGCAACTCAGTCAGCTGGGAAAGAAAACACAAGAAAACAGAAAGCCAAATCTATGTGGTGGCAAGCTGTCACAATAATCCTCACTGGGAACAGTGAGGGGAATGCATTGAGTCCAGAACAGATTCATGCCTAACTCAAGTCGACAAAAATGCACCGCAGAGGCAAAACGACTTGTGAAAGAGCAAAATAATTCTTGTTCTAAGTAGGCTGAAAAATGTAACACGTCAGAATGGATCCAAGTGCGAGCGTGGGGCTAGGCCTGTGCTTTTCTCCTGCTCCAGCAGGGGCGGGGGGGGGGGACCATGCTGTAGCCTCCCCACAGTGGCTCCGTGCACAGCACGAGGTAGCCCGTCTGTGGGCCGTATGCTGGGTATAAAAGGCAGCATTGACACAACAGAGGACGAGGGGGCACCATGAAGGAACCTCCATATGCTGGTTGGCATGTACACGTCCAGTGTGGACAATGGGAGAGCGGGCCCTCGGCCCCCAGTAGGTCTGCAGCCCGGGCGGTCGCCACCCAGTGCCAGCGCTCCCTCAGCTCAGTCATGCGCCCTACAACAAAGGAGCGTCCTCTGGCGTCCCAGGGCCTCTCGGTCTTCTGACCCTCTCCTTCTCTCTCACTCTCTCTCTCTCTCTCTCCACCATCACATGGGGGAAGAGGTTTATCACGGGGCCGAACGCGGCCGATCTGCAGGGTAACAGGACTCGGAGGGGGGTTTGCGTAAAGCACGAACGGAGACTTCCTGACATGCCTGAGCACCGGAGGAGCCCCAGTCCACTGACGTGAGAATCTGAACACGCAGAGCACAGGTTAGAACACATTGGAAAACTACTGGCTAGCCTCCATATCTGAGTGGAACTCCCCCCGATGAGCAACACGCACAGCACTTCAGCTATGCCTGATGATGAGTGACGCATTCTCAATGCACAGTCACCTCCTGTCTGTTCAGGAAGCGAGGCTGAGCCAATGGATGGGCTGTGTTCCCGAACAGCTGCTCCTTGCTAACTTGCTCACAGAGAGGTCATTTAGACATCACTATGAGTGAGGCCACATGGACCTTAGGCCTGCTCATAGCCCATTTCGTTCCTACCATCATCCACATGGCTGTTGAACTAGGTATGTTTAACTTGCGACTGAGTCAAACGCACAAAGTGGTGAGAGCAATGTTCTCTCTCTCTCTCTCTCTCTAACGGGAGTACTTCAAATGCACTCTTGTTCATATCAACCATTGGAAGGGTTCAACGAAAGTCTCGGGTCGTTTCCTTAGCCTAGTAGAAAACAACAAAACACATTATGAGAACATGAAGACGAGACAGAGGCTTAAGACTCCCCTCGTCAGAAACTCTAATAAGTCTTGGTAGGGGAGTTCATATTTTACGCATTACATGTGAGCCACTTTGTATGAACTTTTCCTTCCTGGTAAACCAGCACCACAGGCACGATCGGAAAATAGCCTCCAACAAATGGATTTAAAGGCCTTTATCTAACTAGCGTGGATCTCTGTGCCCACTTATCTGTCCATTCGCTTACATGCAGATTCAATGATATAAGAGCGTGACAAGGAAGCTGTTAAGGCTGTCTAGAAAGGCTTTGAATGGAGATTCAAAGAGAGAGCGCAATAAGATACTGCGCTCAGGAAGTTTTTATGATTGCTGTAGGTGATTGTTACTTTTTGAAGCAATTTGGCCTTGATCCTTTTGAATTCATAAATCAAATAATAGACTCAGGAACTCTGGGTCATTATAGAAAGACTTGAAACAATGTGTACCGTTCATGCTATAATTGTATGAGTGCATGTGATGGAATGCTAAAGGAGTATAGCTAAAGCAGTCTGTTCAAAGACTAGAATACACATCGCTAAAGATCCTAGACATAACCTTATTACTATCTTTTGGTCTCTTAACTTTTTGCCAGATGCTACTAATCAATAAGAAAGTCAATGCTTGAGTAGAAACGTAGTTTCTAAACACACAGGATATGGTGTTATAGTATTCGTTAAGCAATAATCCAAAATCAGCACCATTTGAACCCCTGTCCCTACTGGATGTTTTGTTAAATTAAGCAAACAACTCCCAAAGGCTTGAAGCCACCTCCTTCTATATGTGCTCATGGCGTGGACAAATATAAATAAAAAACAGGAGCATTATTAAAATTTGATGAACTCGTTCAGCACTTTGTTGTTGCTGGCTTGAAACAGCCCGCTCTGCAGGAAACGTGAATTTGGTTGCCAGATATTAAGGTTTTTATTAAGGAGCCCTGAGGATTCTTTCTTTTTAGCCACTGCCAAAATATTGTTCTTGTAAAAATTATGTTAACTAACTATACAAACACGCACACACACACACACACACACACACACACACACACACTCATGCGTGTATTTGAATTTAAACCATTGCAATACAAATCAAGAAAGTGGTGGCTGACAGGTTTCTCATTACTCTCTATATCACTGCACAAATCCACACGAAGGTACACAATCAATGTCCAACACCTGATCATGGTTTGCTCAGACCACAGAGCTCCAGCTTTCGCTAAATCCTCATTTGACACAAACAGCGCTCTAGAGTGGGAGAGCGCAAGAGAGACAGAGCACGCCTCACTGGCAACCCAGACAAATATAGAGCTGAGCTGACAGCCTGACAGGTGCTCTCATTGGCTCCATCCTGTCATGTCCACCAGCCTGCTGCCCTCCCTACAAAAAGACTTCAGACCCCAGGTTTACGATCTTCCTCAGTCAGGGGAGGACATATATCTCCAGAAAGATTCCGAATAGCTCAACTTTGGCCTCAAAGCCCTACACACAGACACGCACACTCACATTTATAAACACTTGCAGGCATGCACTATACGATCCCCCATTTAAAATGCTATGAATTAACAAAAACGTATACCCTTAGACATTAACAATTTTATTAAATGTAAAATATATCAAATATTCTATTGCTCTCCAAGTTGTAGCCTACTCAGACACTGTGAGTGAACAGCCTGTAATTACATATAAAGAAACAACTATGAATGTAAAAAGCCACCCCGCAAAACGAACTGGCAACACCACGTAGCAAGCACAAAGTCCTATGTAGATTGATCACGTTGGCCATCTACTCTTAATATGACTGTAATATTGCCAGTCTGTGAGAAGACACGTGAGAGAAAAAATCCACGCGCACTGTAAGAACCGTTATTCTGCTCATTGAAGACACTTGGTTGTCATTGAAACGAATATTGGTCAGAAAGGATATCCTACAATCAAATTTGAGACAAATACATATAAATATAGTTCAAAAACCTCCAATACTTACCAAAGAACAGACAGTCCCCCAGGCTTCACAAACTCCAAATATCTCCAGACAAAGATCTTCCTCGCCTTTGCTTGCGCTGCAGCGCAGTAGCTTCGTTTCTCGGTTATAGAAGCTAGTGATACATATTATAAGGGGTCCTTGTGTTAGCTTCTTCTCAATTGCAATTAATGTCATGAAATGCACATTGCCTGCCTAATCTTAAAAAGTAGGATGTCGAGAGGGTCCAGGTTCCGCCCACTGCATGTAGCTACTCCAATCAATTGATTCTATTGTACAATAACCAAGTGCACGCGGGAATGGGTTCACGCGCTTCTTGTAACAGAGCTCAAAATGGTTGCGTATTAATTTTACATTTTTCATGTATATTTCTTTACCTTAAAATAAGTATTATCATATAATTGTTCACAATAACTATTGAGCGCATCTATAGGGCTGGGGTTAAAGATAGTTGGCGAAACGAGCTTACAGACAAAGATTGTAAGACAAAATTGGTCTATCCATTCAAAAATATAGCCTACAATATATTGTAATGCTCTTGCAAAACAAATGATACACAATGTATCTACGACTTCTTTGGTTTAGAGTAATCAAGTCAGAATGTGTGAAGACATCATATGATTCGCATGCCAACATCACTATCATGTGCGCATGCAGTGCACGCGTTTCTGGGGTTATAGAGCATCTACCACAGACAGCTTTCGGATGGCACACGCTTAATGGATTGTCTTTCTCTCTCCACATTTTCATGTTCGCTAAAGTTACCTGCATTCAGAGGCCATATCTAGTTTCAATTCTACCTGGATACTTATCAAATACGTACTATAAAGTCTTGCACGTGATGGAATTAAACAACCAAGAGTTTAGTTGTAAGATTGTTTCCCCCTAGTTGTCAACTGTAAAGTGTTTTTATTCTCATTCATGCATTTTGAAAACTGGAACATGGTTGAAACCGTCAAGATCAGAGTTTACAAAGCATGAACATTTTGACATCTACATATTCAGTGTTTGTAGCCTGTTGATGCTGCCCGGGCTTTCTCTTGCTGAGCATGGAGGTGGGGATGGGGCCTGCCTTCCATTCTCTATGGCACTGCAGCCTCAATCATGCACAATAATGAGGGGAACAAGGAAGAAGCGATTTCCTCACAGATCACTAAACCCATTCAGATTGATCTGCTGAGTTCTGCAGGAAGATATTGCGATCAGACGCAATTAGGGTCAGCTTTTCAGGCCCCCCAGGTTTCATCAGAGGAAAGGATGTAACTCAACATGACCTTCATCAGCAGCAGTGTGGTTCTTTAACATAACTATTGATGAGAGAGATCTCTGTACTTAAACAAACATTTTGCAATGAAACAACCAGTAAGGAGTGCTTTCCACTGAGATTCTGTTTTAAGAGCACAAACTGTATATTATAAAGTATGCTGTGCAGAATGAAGGTGGTGACTCATTTAATCCTTGTGAGCTATGCTGGATGTGGAAGCTGCAAACACTGATAAAACTTGACACGGTTCCTTGGGACTTGGGGGAATGAATCACATTGTTTATGTTTTTGAAGAAATTATCCTTTTGTTTGTTGGTTGGTTTGTTTGTACTGAAGTTGACGATATCGGATAATGGTTTTTGTTTTATTTATCTTGCGAAAGACCTTAATTGAAGTACTGTTTTTCACATTAGAAACTTTCTCCATTTTCACAATTCTTTAATATAGCACTTTTTAAATGTTTCTTTGTCTGTGTTCTCTGTGAAATAATCAGAAAGAAAACAAATAATCGTAACAGCTTCAAGGAATATGATATGCCACTGATATCTACAGAATATTTCAACTATGATGTCAGTTTGATGTGAATTGCTGGTCAAGAAATTATTGCTGGCATCAATAATATGAGTTTCTTTAAAAACAAAATAAGGCTCAACCACAGTAGAGCTTGTCAGGCGCGATGGAATTCATTACATTAATGGCTTGACCAACCTCAGGCCATAATCAGCAATTCCAGAGACGGGGACATACAGGACATAAACAGACTGTCTTGTACTGTGGGTGTGTCCCAGTACAGTGGAACTGTTCCACAGAAGATCAGGTCTTCACGTTGTATCTCAGCTGCTGTTGGTGAATCAGAACAACATGGCATTTCCAATGCACAGTACATGACAGCGGAATGTATTGTGGCAGGCCTCGGTTGTAATGCGACAAGCCCGCAGTACACAACGATGGACTGCAAGTCAGGACATACATGATTATTGAGTTTGAATTTGAGAATCAGTGACATAGATTTCATAAAGGTAGAGACAGTGTAGCATAAAACATATGAGGGAGGGGCTCACTGCCTCTATTGGCACTAGAGTAACTGGCAAAGGATGTTTATATGGATACCCATGTAAAGCAAGATAATGACTTAGAGAGTCCAAAAAAAAAAACATGCGGCGGCTGGAGTAATCAGGGAGCCTCTGAACAATTTATCAACAGGAGACATCTGTCATACCACTGAAGTGCTGTTTGTTATTCTCCCCAGACTTCAATCATCAGATAAAGTTTTTATAGGACAAAGTTCACAAAGTCCTCCCCTTATGTACACATAAACATACATCGAGGGACCAGCGACCCCCCTGCCCTCTACGGCTATCAGAGGACCTGCTCCATGGTGCATATAAGCTCTGCTGGATACAAAGAACCCCTAAGCATTGTTTCTCTCTGCGGGAGGAATTCCGTGAAGGAGCCGCCAGTTGCCTCCCCGGGAGAATGCAGTCACAAGGACAAGGCCTCAAGAGGAGGGTGGAGGTGGATCTGAAATGAAATAGAAAATAGAAAACTTCTTCACGTTCTCCTCAAGTGGAGTTTGGACCATACTAACCTGTGTGAGTGGGATCTTTGCAGACTGCACACTCATATATGCCCTGCCAATACCAACTTAAGGGCTGGTCTGTGTTGTAATACTGGGGAGTCACAATACACACCAGAGTCCTTGAACTGCAGTGATAAAAGTACTAAAGTTCAAACAGACAATAGTCTTTTGATTAAGTTGGTTGTTGACCAACTACAGAATGAAGTAGCAGATACCAGTTTGTGTTGGCTGCAGGGATTTAAAATGGGAAATAAAAGTGTGAGGTTGTGAAGGGAGTTGGATGACACAATCCAATTAGCACATCACATGATGTAATAGCCAGTCTTCACCTAACTCACTTGCCAAAGTGAGATCTTTCAGAGGAATTGTATTAATATAAGGTGTATAATTATTCTAGGAATTTGGAGATCCCACTAAATAAACAGAGTCAAAAGGCAAAAAAATTATAAAAAGGAATTACTAGTAGAATCAGGCGATTCTAGAGCCCTTTAAAAATAGAGATGATCAAGTCTAGAATGTTTATGACCAGTGTACCAATGGACCAAAGATGAATGAGTGTTTACTGTTGACCATATCTTGCCCATTATATCTCATGTAAAAGTGCCCATCTTGTCAAATTGACCTTAACTGATCAGTTAGAGAAAACGGTGGATCAAACTGGAATGCTCTCTCAGCAGTCATCAAAAGGGTACACGTGAATGTTATGATGGTTGCAAGCAGCAAATAACCAACTTTTTTTTGTGGGATTAACAGAGAATGAGGACAAATGCCTCAGCATTTCAAAAATGTTCAAACTCATAAGACATAAATCCTCTCCGGATGTGTCTATCATATTTCCAATAGGTATTAACTTGAGTTATCTCTTGTTTAGACAGCTGGCCAGACTATTGGAGGGGTTGTCTGCGTGAGGTTAGTGTATTGACAGTATGGGTTCATCTATTCCTTCTGAGAATAATCTTTTAGTGTATTTACCTCTGGGTTACTGGGGAAAAGAGCACAGTCAATTAAAATTAAGAGGAAATTAGGAGAGTTGTATTGGTTTTGATCACAACTATGTCAGAACATTTAAACTATGACAGCTTTACACATTCCTTAAACCATTATGTATAATGTTGACCCTAGAAATATTTCTTCAAATATCATTACCGAGAACAGCTATGTATGCCTGAGAGTTTTGGAGATAAGTGAAGATACCAGAATTTAGTGCCAAAAGACCCTTTTTGTTTAACCTGAAGTTGTTTTTGAGCACATGCTCACACCTTAAAACAGCTCAGACATTTTCTCTGCCAACAAACAAACACATTTCAAATAGACTAGACATTTCAGTGGCACTATGTATTATGTGTCATGTAATAGCTCATCGTATTCAGCTGCCACATAGCTTATAACCCTCAAGAAGAATGTGGAAAAGTGACCATCACCTAATAAAAAGCAGAGTGACAAAGGTAGACAGCCTAACACAGATACAAGTCAAGACTCCACCATGCAGCAGCAAATGATTCAGTCAGACAGTTAAGATGTCAAGTGTGGGTTTATGGGGTAATGAGTGTGAAGACAGCCTAACAGGTTCTGACAGTTCTGTGGATGTGGCAGTGTCTCCACTAGGAGCCTCTGTGTGTACAGTAGAAGATCAGAGTCATAGCACAGGACAACATCCCAATACAGTTTCATACATGACCATTAACAAAACTCGTTTTGATTTCCTGTCATAATGTATTCACCGTATCAACCCACCGCTTCATGTTGTTTGTCACTGGCAAGCCCTTGAGTTATGTAAAAGGGCTCGATAAACTGACACAGATTCCAGTAGAGTGATCCCATGCCAAGATGACAAGCGAGAGTACAGCCCCATTCGTTGTCGAGAAGGAGTGGGCACATTTCATCTCATGTGTTTAATCAACAGGGAGACTAAAGCTGTCCGTCAATTTGGTTCTTGAATGTCAGTTGATCTGCAGTGACCCAGCGTGGACATCACAATCAGAGAGCAGACTTGGGCCAGCTTGGGCAGTCACATGACAGCCGATTGTATGAAAGCTGGGGCGGATTTGCATGCATGAGCTTTTTTCTATTGTTTAATGAATAAACAAACAAGCTAAGTCAAATAAACCAGAAATTGTACTCACACACTAGAAAACGTGAGGTACAACAAGGACCTTAGATATTACATAGAATTTGTGTCAAATCCAGACAATTCAGTTCACACTATGTCCAGGAGGAGAAACTGTGTTCTAACCAGGTCACCAAGGTAGACATACAGAGAAAGGGATGGGATTTGGTTAAACACAATTGTAGCAAAGAGTTGCACCTTGGTGAAACACCACAGACAGTAGAATGCCTCTGGCCGAGAGTGGAGATATTGTAATGTGACAGACTTTTGTGTGTGGGAGGTGTGTTAGTCACTGTATTTGAGCCTTGACCTCTCTAATTAAGCCTTAGCATCGTCAAAATAAGCTATACTGGATCTACAATTCTGTTTCCTGAGAAAGTAGACATGAGACAGCACACAGTCGTATAGCTACTGCACAAGTAGAAGTAGGCTTTGGTCTTTATTAATACAACTTTTATTTCACCACTATTTTAATTTAGTTTTGAATGTATAAAAAAAAAAAACTCAGATAATAAATGATGTTCACATTAACATGTGAAATAGTGGCATAGTCCACTTTGCAATACAAATTTGCAGCCAAAAAGGAAAGAACAAAAAACAGTGAACACTGTTACATATTTTATTATGTAAATTTAAAAAAAAAGAACACCAACTAGGTGCAAGGTACACACTTAGTCTTCACCCTAATATGATCTGTCTAAGACTTTCTGTTTCATTAGCATAATTATGCTGAACAACCACACAAGCAAGAGGATTGCTAAACCAAATTCTAAAAACCATTGCCACTTTGCATAATACCACCCCCTGGTGCTACAAAAAGGAACCTTTTTTCATCTGCGCAAGATGCTTTAAAAAGAGGAATGTGAACGGGAAACCCCATGTAGCGCGTCATTTGTATATTTAAAATTCTCCTCAAACCAAAGACCTCTGTGATCCACGATAGAATATCAAACTCAGAAAACATATTTGTTTAAACCCTAATCATTTTAGAGGTAGGCAGTGACAGAACATCTCAGTTTATGGGTAAGAGCAGGGACCGTCTTTCCTGAGACTCCCTGCTGCAGGTGAATACTAAGGTCAAAGCCATTTGAGGGAGTCAGGAGGAACCGAGCCCTTGGCTCCTCCCATTCTCCACCACCGAGCCTGGCTGCTGACTACCAGACACCCTCCGTTAGCACGGCTGGTCAGCCATCTCCTTGGCAGGTAGAGGCACCACACTAAAAGGTGACAGTAGCACCACCAGAGCAAAGCCCATCACACAGACAGTAGCTACCAGGGGCCGGCCTCCAAAGTCCAACACCTAATAGATGTAAGGCTCCCAATTGAGGCTGGTGCCGCCAGCTAGTCAATAGGTAACAGTGAACAATATGTCAAAGCCTCTAATGAGGAGTTGGTAGAGGTAGTGGGCCAGGTGAACTGTCAGTATGCTACATGTATGTTGAGGTTGAGGGCTGACAGGGAGCCGTAGGAGAGGTGGCTGAAGAAGATGAGCCACAGGGGAGTGGAGAAGAGCAAGCCTGAGTAGACACACCACCTCAAAGGTGTACAGCAGCCACGCAATTGGTGGAGTTGTCCACTGGGGTGAGAGGGAGAGAGAATAATACAGTCAACATCATTGCCTTGGACACGGTAAGACCACAGAAAAGCTTGAGGGAACAGGAGTTATCTGGCGGAGAATGTGTGCCTGAGGCTGGTGCAGGAGCTCTGGCCTGGGGAGTGAAAGGGGAAGCTTCATCATAGTGAGATCCTTCTTTAACTCTTCCCCTCCAGCATGTCCAACTCAAGCCCATAGAAAAAACAAGGATATTCCAGTCCCTTACCCACTGAGCTCCCTGTTAAATAATCTGCTAATTTAAGGCAGACTCGTATTTGAGGGAGGTCTTGCCGCAGGCTTCCTCTGGACCAAATAAGCAATCAACCTGGGTTCATGACTTGGCTCAGACAGGATTCGCTGTTACAATTATCTTACATGCATGCCTCCAGCTTCTTCTGCATCAGCTAATGCTGTTTTCATATTACCGGTCTCTGTAGATCCCATGCTTTTAACTGTAAAAAGGTAGAAACATTTTATGTCCATCGACAGTAGGTTTGGTGAAGGAATCTCAGAACATTTAAAGTATTGTTGGAAACATGAAAAATTATATATTATACTACCACATGCATTCATCTAAAGGTTAGACTTGAATTCAGGGATATTTCCATGATATCCTAGCCAAGGCATAAGCTACACAGTTTATTACAGCTCAAAACACTAAATAAACATAGGTTGCACTATCATAACATTAAATCGTTGTCTCCCTCCAAGTCCTTGGGTTTGGGAATTTAATAAAAAATATAAAGCTTCAGATACACATTGGAGGCATTGAGAGCACAACATTTTATTGTGAGGTAGACCTGCTGGCCATAAATAGATACAGAGGTCAGCATGGCCACACTTATTCTGTACAAATTAAAATAAATATAAAAACTGTACATGCTCACTTCAAAGTTACAAACTGCTTTTAGACGGTAACATGACTGAATTCTATGTATAGAAAGACATGTGATAGAGCAAGAAAATAAAAATGGTGGATTTGGCCATTATGAAAAGTATAGATTTGTAATATCTTATCATTATTTGTAAACTTATTTCTAATACTCAAACAAGATTGTTAAACATAATAAACACAGACACACAATTATCATTAGTCAACAATATTCACGCTCTCATTTTCACAGTGGCTGCTCAATAGAACTGTAGGGTTAAGGGTGTCATTCTATTTCCGTGAAGCGAGCGAACATGGCCTTGCGAACGGCGTCCTTGTATGTGTCAGACGCTGTGAGCTGGTAAGAGCTTCCTTTTATTCCCAGGCCAGTGCCCTTAGTCCGTAATGAGGCCTGAGGGGAGAGAGGGGGGGAGACGTTTATTAAAGGAGACAGCTTGGACACAGGTACCCTTCGGATTCCTCTGCTAATTGGGCTCCCGTTCTAAACAAGAACGTTGTCGGGTCTGGTCCATCTGTCAGATACCGCCAGGGGAGAGGAGCGCAGACCATACGGTGTGGAGGTGAGGTGTTTAGAGGTGACTCACCGCGATGGGGGCAGTGATGCCCTGCTGGTTGCGTCCCAGGCCCTTGCCTTCCTGCCAGCCCATAGCCTGCAGCATCTTGTTGCCAATGTTGTCACTGGTAAGACCGTCCTTGGTGGGCTGCTCGTAGTTCCTGTGTGGGAGGATGGGGCGTGCGTTAGGACAAAAGAGTGCCTGGTTGCTAACATCCGCTAACCTGTACTTGATGCGAAGAGTCCAGGCTTACACTGTGGCCGCGGGAGGTTCAAAGAATTTCTTCTTTTTGGGTGCAGGAGGTTCGGGAATCCCATACTTCTCTCTTCTCTCTGCAGCTCGGTCTCTGTACTTCAGCTGTAGACAGAGGAAAGTGAAATTCAGAGCTAAACCCAAAAGGGACAACATGGTTCCATTATCTTTAGGTTAATTTGTACGTACCTCAGTCTCCTTCCTCTCCAACTCCTCTAGCTCGGCTTCTGAAAGTCTGGATCTTCGGTGAATTTCCAGGTTTTGCTACGACAAAACAAAAGCAAAGGTTAAAGAAAAGATGAAAGCCACACAAACACATCAAAGCAGTAAAAAGTGACGCTGAATTTGCGTGAGACTGCATCAAATATTCCGTTCCTTTTCACCTTGGGCTAAATAACCAAACCAGAGCCTGAACAGATGGCAGAGCCCGAATTATCCTCCCTGCCTCCCAGATCATAGGCGCGCCGTTCGGTCCCCTACCTTGTGCAGGTCGGAGAGCTGCTGGTGCCGCAGCAGGCCCTCCTTGTTGGGGAACTGCCTCTGGCACAGCAGGCAGGCCATCTTCTTCCAGTCCGTCAGTCGGTCGGCCCCCTCCTCAGCCCTCTCGGGGGCCGCCTCCTCTGGGTCACTGTCCCCGCTGTACGCTGCCACCAGGCCGCTCTGCGACACAACCATGGGGTTGAAACAGACACTTTTGTTTCTGGTATTTTTGTTTTCTAGTTGAGAAAGAATGTTGGATTCAAAATGGTAGGATTTGGTTAGTACGCAATGTTGTACCCATCCTTACCTTGACTGGGGCCTCTGGCTCTGGGATTTTCAAGTGCTCAATCATCATGGGTGGCATCTCAAATTCTCCACTCTGCTGTTAAGGGGTGGAGGAGGGGGGCGTTAACATATTGTCTATGTTCCATAAAAGCCTCTTTAGTCAGACGCCTGCAGTCCATAACTGGATGACTGGTCAGGTTGTGGATGGTACCTTTTTCTCAAAGAGGGTGAAGCCGGCGTCAGCAGCAGCAGACTCCCTCCGTTCTTCCTCTCGGCCCAAAGCCTGGAAGCTGCTCTTAAAGCTCTCCTTCTGCTTGTTCAGACCCTTAGCCCAGCGCTCCATGTCTTTGGCAATCTGCAACGACGGAAAACACACCTTACAAAACGCAACTCAACATAAACCACTGGGAGAAAGAACGCTATTTAAAAGTGGCAGGCCTTATGTTATGCTCTGCCTGGTGTGGTTTGGGGGGTCACCTGCTGGGCTGACTTGCTCTTGGGCTTCTCCTTCTCCTTCTTCTCTTTACTGGGTGCGGGGGTCGTGGAGGCCGGAGCCGGGGCCGTGCTGCTGGAGGACGAGGCCTGCTCCGGGTCCTCGGAGGTCGCGGGTGCAGGGACGTACGTCTGCTTCTCACTGTCCCAGTACAGGTACTGCTGTGTCTGGGAGTTGTAGTAGTACTGCCCAGGAGGGAAGGGGGAAAAGGATCATTGGACACATGTAAAATAACTGCTGTTAGAATAGCAGTGAATCTTGAAACACGTAGAAAGAGGAGGGTTGTTTTTCTGCTACCTGACTGTTGGGGTCGTAGTAGAGGCCTGTCTGGGGGTCGTAGTAGTATCCTGACGACTCGTCGTACTGGTAAGTGGAGGTGTCGGGGACGACTGCAGACAGCAGAGTAAACATGCATTTACAAACTATACAGTGTTAACGACCACAGCAGAACACCATGATCAGCAGCCACTTGGTGGGGAAGCCCGTCTCACCCGTTGCACCGTCTGTGGAAGCAGCAGGGGCAGCCCCAGCTCCAGTGGAAGGGGCCACGGAGGCTGCAGCAGAGGAGGAAGCGGCAGCCGCTCGCCGACCAACCTCAATCTGACCCAGTAACTGGTGTGACTGTTGCAAAGGACAAACAAAAACACGCTCACTTTCGGTACAAACACACATGCACACACGTTACAGAGAGTCGTTTGATTGGCAGGAGGCAGCCATTACAGCGGGTGTCATCCCTACCTGTAGGGCAGGCTGGCTGATGATGACTGGCTGGTAGCCCTGAGCAGGGTGGGACAGAAGCACGCCAGTGGCTGCTGGGAGCAGAGTTTTCATTCCAGGGGCAGCTGCAGACAGAATAAACCAAATACAATTTAAGTAAAAACTACACCCCCAATAGCAGGTTCTAACGTGCGTAGCATCAATTGAGACGGCCGCAAAGTTTGATTTGAAATTAAGTCTTCATTGTCCAAAAAAATTGATTCAAGAATACATTTTCAATCAAATCTATGTGCACACACCAGTTATAATAAACAAAAGACAAACAAGTGAACTGAAAGAAGCCTTACCTCCTAAAAGCCCATCTCCCAGGGAAGGTGCCAATCCGTCTGGCTGCTGGGGCCAAGAGATATAACTGGGGCCCTGCCGAAAGAACAAACAAGCCTCTGTAAGACGCTGCTTAAAATCACTTACCCATCGGGAGCCGGACGCACTCACGAAGAGGCAGACTGACCTGTGTGTACTGCGCATAGCCCTCCTGTTGTGCAGGGATCGCGGCAGCGGCACCCAAACCCTGCTGCATCTGAAACACAGGAGGGAGGGGGGGGTGTGAGACCAGACACGCGCACAGACACAGTGGAACGAGAGGAGTGGGGCCACAGAGGCTGCATAGCTACCTGGCTGGAGGACCACTGAGCGGCTGCAATGGCGGTGCTGGCCACAGAAAGGGCACTGACCCGACTCATGTCAGGAGCCTGCGAGTCCCTGAAAGGAAAGACCACAAGACAAGTGGAAATGGTTGGGGATTATTTCTTAGCAAAATGCTTTCCATAATGTATGCAAAGAAAGCAGTTCTAGGGAGCCTGAGCGATACTAAGCTTGTGGAGGGGGGGGGGCAGACGATGACTCACTTCCTAGCGCTCTTGGCGTAATCCACCCCGATAGTCTTCCCGTCCAGCTTGAGAGGGGGCTGCAGGCTCTGGAGCATGGTGAGAAGCTGAGAGGCCTCCTGCACGTCAACAAGAGAGAGGGCGTCCATCACAGTGATCCTCAGCAGGATAACAACCGTGACATCGATAACATACACTGTGATGACAACGTACCAAAGGAGAGGAGAGCTGTACGAAAGCAAAGCCCCGGTTTTGCCCTGTCTGCTTGTCTTTGATGAGGCGGATGTTGCTGGCATACAGGTTGGCATAGGGGGCCAGCATAGTCAAAATGGCCTCGACAGTGGTGAGAGGCGCAATGTTTCTCAAAATGATCGCTGTTGAAAAGGAAAAAGGGAGATTGTCGATTACCCATGGCAAATTCTTGCTGAAATTCACGCAAGGGGGGAAAAAGTGAGAGGTTGTGAAAACTCACTGTCACCACAGTAATCTCCAGAGTGTTGGCTCTCGGAGTTTACTCCGCTCTGGGCAGAAGACTCTCCCTCTGTGGAGGACAGCACAGTCAGGGAGTAGTTCAATATCACAGCTACAACCCATTGCAAGCAGAATGACTTGGTGTTTGGAGCTCATAGGAGACGGTAGGTATCTCATTACCCACTATGTTCTCTTTATGTTCAAACAAAAAGGGGCACACATCTTCAAAGGGTCACTCACCAACTTTGATGGCGCCACAACGGAAGCACTTCTGTCTCTTCCGGAAATTATACAGGCCACACTGCAAGCAAAGGGTCACATTGACGTTTTCGACAGTTGACTTAAAACCAGGACTTTAGCCCTATATACAAATCGTGCTGCTACGGTTGGTTGAGGACAACACTCACAGCAGTGCAGAGCCAGTTTTCACACTTCTGCCTCCGGTTGCTGTACTGCATGGCTATGCTCTTCCCCTGGATGACCAACTGGTTCTGCGAAATCAAAGGTCACCAGTTATTTCGGTGACCTGGCTAGTATGCCACACAGGCAGGTGAGGACCTCATAATATCCCACCCAACGTGTGAGCACAGCGATAGGGAATGAGTGGCTGGACTCTCACTCACTTAGGGAGAGTCCCTCAGGAAATACAGGGAACAGTAGACAGAGAGAGAGAGTGTAAGAGAGAGAAGAGATAAATAGAGCCTGTCGGTATGTGCGTGAAGATGACTGTGTGGAGGGAGTTTCTAAAGTGTGTTGGACCGGTGTGCTGCCAGCTCGTCCTTGTCCCATTCCTTTGCATCGGATCTAAGTGGTGTTGTGCAATGGGCCAAGAGACTGAGCTGGAGCAGAGTGTGCTATTATTGAAACCTTGAGGCAGTCACGACAAGCCATGACTAGGAGAGCCATTCACAGAATCTAGGTAACTTTCAAAGGGAGAGAACCATCCTTGTGCTCTCTGACATAAGCAATCCTCCTAAGGCTGAAGTGATACTATAGGATGAATCACTAGATGTCAGACTGAATAAAATAGCACTTCATATACTGCCTCTGTAGTTTAAAGCTTCATTCCAAGTTTATGATATCACGCTCATCTACAAATTTGCCTGCATGCCTGATATCAATAATTTTTCTTATAAACTCTCTAAATTGCATGAGGAGTGAATTATACTGCACATTTCTCAGAGGCCACTTTCATCCGTTTGATATTTTGGGGCTCTAATCTCCAAGACAAAATCTAGACTTGGTGATTGTTGAGGCAACCTGATTGGTCTCCATCCATCGGGTAGCATCTTGCAAGTGATAAAACTCCACGAAGGCGAAACCTCGGCTTATACCTAGAGACAGCATTCAAATATAGACGGGAGGCGTGTTAGTCAGAATGCCTTGGCACAACAAGTAAACTCTGTCACAGTCGGCTGTACAGTCCAATTATACTGTAAGTGAAACACTGGGGGGGGTTACTTTGGAATAGGAGGGAGGGGTGGGGCTATAACCGTTACCATAACAATAAAAAGGCTGACATGTGCCTTTTGATCACACTAAAGGAATAACAGAACAGAAACTGGTAGAACTAAATCTCTTACCTGGTCTTAGCGTCTAACTAATTCCCACAGTAGATATAATATGGTATGGAACAAAACAATGCGCTGAGAGCACTATAGCACCAGTTCTTCAGGTACAGTGTGTGGTGTGTGTTGTGAGAAGCCCCTGCACACACGGAGTCTCACCTGTTCGTTTCTTCATCAGGCGGATATCCACAGGCTGGGGTCCTGGCAGCTGCTCAAGCACAGCCCGGATCTGAAATACAGAGTTAAAGAGAGCAATATGTAATCTATTATTATTTTATGTTCTATTTTCCGAATGGAATCCTCAAATAATATATTTAAAGCACCCAACGATGAGCAGTTAGGGTTTAGCCTTGAGAACAAAAGCTAAGGGGGACGTACATCCTCTTCTGTGACATGGAGGGAAAGCCCTCTGAGCATGATGGTCTTGCTCTCTTTCTCTTGCTCCATCCTAAAGTCTGGATCTGGATAATCAGCGTCAAAGTCCTCTTCAGATCTGTCACTGTTGTGCCGCTTTCGCCCTCTCTGGGGGGAACAAAGGACGGCATGGTTGTCAATGGCCAATCATTGCAAGGGCCTACAGAGGAACACTTGAGTATCACCTTAGGACATGAACATCAGTGCGTATCAAAATAAGCATAAGCACTTACTTCAGGACTATCCATGTCTCTGTGCTCATCTGAGCGCTCTCGATGTCGGTCGTCACTCCAGCGGCGATCATAGTCTCTCTCCAAGTCTCTGTCCCACCTTCCACGTCGCTCCGAGTCATCTCGCCCTCCATCTGACCCATACCTCCCACTGCGCTCACTGCGACCCTGTCTGGGAAAAAGCACAAGTATCAATCACTACAATATCTGTCTGTCTGTCAGTGGACATATTCCTTTAACTGAAAACAAGAAAATCAAAAAAGCACTACATATCAGCAATTACAGCAAATGCAAAACGGTGATTGGTCTTACCTTTTATCAATTCCCATGGTACAGGTCAAATGACTGACAACTTTAAAAACAATTCTGCAAGAGAATGTGCTGAGAAACAAGGGGAAACATTTTAGGTTTTGAAAGTCAAACAGCCTCCTTAAATACACACTTTGCCACAAATGTTATCAGTATCACATTTATCAAATCTATATTATTTTAAAATTGAAGAAAATATGAAGACTCATGCGGTTACAGAACTTGCTTTAGCCATTGATGAAACTAAATAGTAACTGTTTCTACTGGGCGCAATATTCACTGTAGTGGCATGGTACAAGCTACACCATTTGTAGAATCATACAACATATAAATAACAGGAACACAAACGGGTAAAAAAAGAGTGACAAAGACATCGGCTGTCAAATGTCTATTAACAGTCGATTTTAGCATAAGCCAAAGGAGCAACGCACCCTAGATATCAGACATTAATGCATTATTTAATCTTACTGCAAAAAATAACTAGCCTACAACTAGGCTATAAGAAAACCTGCCATAAGGTAATTTCAATAGTAGGCCTTAGGGCAGGCGGCCTCAGTCATTAACTTTAAGTTTCTAGATTATAAAAAATACAATAAAAAAAACTTAATTTGCATCAACTATAGAAAATAGAATTTCTTTTCAGGCTTAGCTTTTGTTATTTTTATCGTAGGCCATCGCAGGGTTTAGTTTCAGATCTTTTAAGATTTATGTCAGATGTATAATGGATGTTATGAACCCTGTGCTATTTATTAGAAATAGATATATTCAGGCGGGCAACTAACCGTGACTAGTGCTAGGTGATCCCCGCCTTGCTTGGCTTGGGCCGGGGTTAGCAACAATACCGTACACTACTAGCTAGTACTAGAAAGGTAATTGGAAATTGCACGAGACACCCGGGAACACCGTCCTAGGCTTTGCTGGCGTTGTCAACGAGCTAACTTTATGTTAGCCAAAAATGCTACATGCATGCAATAAACTACATCGTTACAGGAAGGCAATGCCAATAGGTTTGCTAAACTTAGTTTGTAAACGTGCACGTTGACTGTACATTACAATGTAAATTTAATTTTCTTACCAGTTGTCAATAGGGTAGAACTATTACAGCAAACTACCGATTTCAACGTTAGAAATAATGGGCCTGGACGCTTCAGGTTTCAGTTAGCTAGCTTTTTATTGACATGTAGCATTTCCGGTTGGATTTTTTCCTACAACTTCGTTGTTTAACTAACGAGTATAATAAAAAAGAAATGGACATTAGGGAAATTAAAGTCTATTATACTCAGACAAATCTTTCATTTCAAAACCATACTACCCTTGCATTGACTGAGGGGGACAAAATACATGTTCAGCCAAAAATAAAGATTGTTTTTGTTAAATGATTTAATTTATGAATGAAATATCTTCCTAAAAATTACAATATATTGGCATGCTCCATTTTTGTTTGAAAAATAGATAAAAACATCTACATATTCGATGTGTGTAGAGTCCAACTTATTAAGGTTTCTACGTCTCTCCAGAAAATCTCAGTACCCCCAGTTTGCAAACAATGATTCAACACTCATCCTACAAAAAAAGACAACACGCAAAGAAAACACTCGAACACATTTTATAGATAAACACATTGCAAAGGTAACATCCGTTTTATCTTTTATGACACTTCTTCAACTTTATTTGTCACAGGTCATTGACAAAGTCCAATTTACTTTGATGATGGAAGACCATTTGGGAACTGCCACTGCAGAAAGCCTTCCTACCAAGGATCTCTCTCTCTAATCACTCTATATTATGACATTTCTTGTCCAACAAAAAATAACCATTTATTTAAATGTAATTTGCTACCATCAAATAATAACAAGTATGTTACTCACCATCACATATTAGGCCATTTGGCATTTCAAAAAATGTGCAATGCTGTGAAATTGCAAATAACCTATATTTTCGAATTTCTTCGCATCATTCTTAATATTTCCATGGATATATATTTAAAATGTAAGTTCTCCTTAAAAACAATACAAAGTAATTCTTTATCGTTTTTACAGTAGTTTATTACATTTATGAGCTGACAATTTTATCTTTCAAGCACAAAACAAACAGAAAGACCAGTTTTTGGTCATGCATTTTGGCACTTCCTCATTTTGTAAGCCCACATCTTTAGACTCAACTCAACCAAAGAGGAAGGGCATCAGGTAAATACACTAAAACATATAGATGTTGTAGGGTTTTACATTTGAGAATCATATGTACTTAAAAGGTATTGATTTGAAGGTATACCTTTCACCAAACCATGGCTGCAGTTTAGTTATTTTTAACAATAAATGTGCTTATTCTATACAACCAATATCATGTGTTAACTACAAATGTTTCTTATTAAATATAATCTGTCGATTGAAAGCAATGGCCATGATTAGTAGTATTCGAGTAATGCATTTTTGCTGAATTAATTTCTGTATTTCTTTAGGGCAAAATATTTGAAAGATTACACTATGTTTGGATAATATGAAATACCTTTTTGTAAGACATACAACATGGTCACACTCACAGTTTGAATAATTTCCATACATGCTGGTACTAAGATCTAACTTAATTGCATGAGAATAGCATATATGTAGCAGAAATGGTTTAAGGAAAGTACGCCCAAGACTTTATAATGAACATCGTCCTGCAACTAAATACATGGAGTCCAAGACTACTTAGACCTTCAGATAAAATACAAATACAAATGTATAATACATAGTTAAAAAAATGATTAACATATCAGGAAAAATGGACACATAATTTGTTGTAGATCCTCTGCCAAAGTGCAGCCGCAATCTCAGCCATCAATCTTGTATTAGGTCAACGTCTCCCCTTTAGTGACCTAAAGACATTTGGCATATGATGAACTATATGTCTCATTGTGCTCAGGTCAGCAAGGTCAACCAACATTATCATACTTACCCTGGCCTCAATGTACTCAATTCTCCTCTCCAATGCAGTCAGCTTTTCATTCAGAGTGGCCAAACGGGACCGACACGACATATCTGTAACAGCAGAAAGAGATTAGGCATGTTAACCTGTTTTCAACAGCAGGCCAAAGCATGTCTAAGAAGTACTTGCAAAAATGTTTGGTTCCACTGTTGAAGCGAAGACAAAACCATAATATATATATATATATATATACACAGTATATATATATATATATACAGTATATTTATATGATGGACATAGTCCATATGACCTACGAGCTAGTGCAGTAGTTGTTTTTGCATAACCTAATGAAATGTCAACAAAGACCTTTGGCAGACCGTTTTTCTATCTACCCTCATTAAAGAGAATTAATGATGACTAACTGCATCCATTTAGACCGGAAGAATGATGAACAACAAGCTGGGGTCGTGTGCCTTTCCGTGGCCAGCGTTAGCTGATCCATTATAACGATTGACAAGCGGTAGCCTGCATTTTGGGAAAGCTCTGACCTGCAGAATTTTGTTAAGATGTGTTGGTGCCTTCTTAATCTCTGAAAATCTATTCCTACAGCTCTGTGCATTTCTGTCTCCAGTTCTCTATATTTCTCTCTTTCTCTCTCTCTTTCTCTCTCTCTCTCTCTCTCTCTCTCTCTTGCTTTTTTATTGTCTCTTTCTTTGGGTCCCTCCTTCTTTTTATACCACTAACTCTGCCGCGTGGTGAAAATAACCTCGAACAATAGATCCCCGGCATGAATAAAAAGGGTTCGATATGTGCTTGCGCACGCACAAAAACTGCAGCTCAAACATCACAAGGCGCCACCGTTCGTCTTTCACACTCGAGGTGTCGAGGCTGTTTGTGCAGCCGTTAACATTACGGCTCTTTATCTCCCCACGTAATGACATTTGTTCCTCTTGACAGGCTCCGTGTAAAACAGCCTCTTGTGCTGCAGGTGTGTGTATGTGTCTGTGTGTGTGTGTGTGTGTGTGTGTGTGTGTGTGCGCGTGGATACAGTATATCCCGAAGTGTAAGAACGAAGAGACGGAGCCGGGGGAAAGGAGGAGGCGGCGGTCTTGCATGGACGTCACTCAGAGGTGAGGGTGACATGAGGCTGGTCGTGGATCTGAAGACCAGCATCCTGCCGCAGAGTGTCTCGCGCACGCACACACACACGCGCGCACACACGCCCGCACACACACGCGCGCGGACGTCGGCTCAGTCACGCCCTCGACAGTGGCCGCGCCCGTCCCTCGTCAGGGATACCCTGGGATGAGGAGCTGAGATGGCGTGGAAGAACATGGCCGTTCACCCAGCGTGGCGCCGAGGGGAGAGAACTAGGTTTTGGGGCCCTGTTATGTCTGTAGCCATCGTGTCTCCTCCGCCTCGACACCCCGAGCACCACCAGCCGCCGGCTCACCCCCCTCCCCGCATTTGTACATCTATTTCTATAATATCTCTACATATTTCAAAACCATTCATCCCGAAGATGTAAGCCTAGAAACCATTGTGAAATAATGGGCTTCCAGTGGTGGCTCCACGGCCTCTATGGAGCTCCAGCCTAATGACTCTAGATGTCTGGTTACAATGCGTAGAAAAAGTGTTTTCTTTGTTGTCTCTTTCACATCTCGTGGCAGACTGTTCTTGTGGCTCTTTCTTTCTTTCTTTCTAAGCAAAGGTCATGTGTAACCAAGGCATTTCCAAATGCAGATTGATATGGAAGATTGCTTTGAAGGTTGTTTCGAGCAATCTATTTGAATGGTTGAAAACATAAATGTGAAGGTGCTGGCTATAATTGGTTCTCCTCTTTCTGTTGCACCTTGTTCGGGGACTTAATGATGCAACGGCACACATTTCAGACAGGGTCGGTCCTAAAAATAAAATACAAAATAAAAATAGCTTGCCATATCAAAATATGAAATAGAATGAAAAGCATTTGCCATTGATCCAATTGTCTGCTACCATTCAGATAGAATGGGAGTAAAAACAAAACCAAAAAAAACAAAAAACCTTTTTCTGAAATTGCGCCGTGACCTCCACAGAGGAATGCATCCATATTTATGAGCCCTTTCCATACAAGAGTTGCCTGCAAGTTTGAGACGGGGAGAAAACATGGCGAGGGACTCAATACGAAAGGTCAAGCTAATGTAATTCCTCTGGCTCAGCACTGCTGGCACGGCAGCGTTTCACACCCATACCATCGAGGCCAGAGAGACCCCAGCCGCCGGACGTGACGTGGCCGTACTGGAATGTAGACTTCACCGTTAAAGCGCCGTTCGAAAACAAACGGTACGAGGTGCTGCACTAGCCAAAACTCCACAAACAAAGGATAAAACGGATTTGATAAAAAATATGTAGAACCTGTGTAATATCCAGGAAATATATATGAAAATGCAAATGTAAGACAGTAAAACACTGCGATACATCCCAATACAAAACATAGTGCCTCCGGTATGAATTTGTTTTGAAACGCTGTGGCACACAAACAACAACCACGACCCTGCATTGTTTCTGGAGACAACAGCGGTCCTGTGCCAGGTGACACGGGGGGCGAGACGCATTGTGTGGGGTGTGACACCACAATGACCATTCTAATGAGCAGCGTAGGTGCTATTGATACGACGAGAACGCGGGCCGTGATCGGAGCGACAGCGTTTCTAATTAGGAACGGGACGTCGCCCACGGAGATGATGTGGGGGGGGGTCACAGAGAGGAGGCCTCAGGAGGGAGTGAACCTGTGAACCTGCTCTGGCACCGACCCACCCGCAGAGTCTAACACGGCACCCGGTCACACGGTTTCTCTAGACGAAGCCCCATGGCCAGGGACCATTTTCAACGCCGTCGGGACAAAGAGGAGCCCGTTCCCTACCGGACGAGCGCTCTTCAATTCCCCGTGACCACAAACGAACGAAGGAGCTGGGCGCGGAGCGTCGCCGTGCGATACTCATAGTCCATTCTGTCCTTCGCGCCGAACTTGGATCTAAAAAGCCTCCATTGTGTTTCAGGCTGTAGCGCCAGCTCCTCATGGAGGGGACAGCCTATCTGTCCTGCTATAGCGGTGACCCGGGCCAGCCTCTGTGTAAGGAGCCCATTGAGCCGCCTGACGGAGAACACGGCCCCGCCGCTCAATAGCACCCGGCCTGGCTCTCTGCTCCACTCGCCCCTGAACCCTGTCCAACTCAATCTGCTGCCATTGTTACGGAGAGAATGGTACAGTCGCTCCGTGAAGAGCGCCTCCGACCCCCCCCCCCCCCCTCTCTCTGCCTCCCTCTGTCCCTCTCTCTCTCTCTCTCATGTCCTGACCCAGCTCTCTCCCTACTCCTTGAAAGCCCAGGCATTGTCATCTCAGCACGGAGCACTTTCTCTCCCCATCCTCTGCTACCAGTATCTGCTCTTTGTCATATATCCTTCTTAGCACCTTTTTGTCTGACTCCCTACCCCACCCTCCCACCCTTCACTTCGTCCTCCTCCTCCCCCTCCTTCGTGATTCCTGTCAGCATGTCTTCCTCCGAAAAATCCCGTTTCTCCCCTACCCAGTCTAACTAGGCAGTCGGAGCAGAAGCGACTGCCGGACAGGAGTCACAGAAGTGCACTTACCACCGAGCGGGGAGCCTGGGGGATCAAGCTGCCAGCGTGGGGGGCTACTGGGGCAGCAGGCTTCAACACCATCCCCAGAGGCTCAGGGAATGAGCCGCGCCAGGAGACGAGCTAGAAGACCTGAAATGGAGATGTGGAAAGGTGAACCGCAGTTGAGCATTGGGTCTCGTGACTGTCACACAGGCGTTTGTGTTGGAGGCACTGCACTGCGTTTGCCCCTCGACACCACAGCAGGAGCCGACAGAGGCTAAAGGCACGGGTTCAAGCTCAGAACACCTCAGCAGGAAATGCGTGCCTTAAAGCAGACTACTCTGTCCCTAGAACTCCAGGGGATTGATCTATTCGA
Organism: Galaxias brevipinnis; assembly: GCA_036023535.2. Taxonomy (NCBI): domain Eukaryota; kingdom Metazoa; phylum Chordata; class Actinopteri; order Galaxiiformes; family Galaxiidae; genus Galaxias; species Galaxias brevipinnis. The sequence continues at coordinate 8,096 of JAVQIZ010195482.1, read as the reverse complement.
CTCTCCCTTCCATGTTTGCGTCGCTGTGGGTCTAAAGGGACCGGGCGAGGTCACTCGGAAACGGCCGACCCCTCGTTTGAACGCTCCGTCTGCTGTCCCCCGTCGTCCTTAGGGTGATGCCTGGCACGCCTCGCTCACTCCTGGGCCGCCCCACCACGCTCCCTACCCAGCCCGGAGGTAAACACACCCCCCGTCCTCTCCTCCATCACCCCCCCCTTCCCCCCCGCCCTCTCCTTTCTATTACCTCAAAGGGCTTTCACTTCATCTGTTTATCCAGGCGATCAATTTTCCAGGGCCATCTCAAAGTTGTGATTTGTTTTCGCCTTGATCCCCTCTCCCTCCCTCCTGCCTCTCCGCTCTTGGCTTTAAACGTGGGCAGTCATCAGTTTTGGGCTTTCATTAATCAGGCTGGTGTTTCCGCGGCTACAGGACGACCCCGCGACCCCAGGATGCACCTAGCGGCGGCCCTGTAATAGTTCTAATTAAGCTTGTCCTGGCGCATTAGGCTACTCTGCATTTCCCTCTGCCTTGGAAAAAAAACAAAAAAAAAAACAACTCAAGTTGTTTTCCACTCTCTCTTTCTTAAACTCTCTCGCTCGCTTTGCCTCACTCCCTGTGTGTTTTCCACCCACTCCCTCTTTTGTGTTCCCTCCGACTCTCCTCCCTTCTCGTTAGTGCTCGCTTCACCTTGGAAAATGTGATTGAGGCCCTGCCTGCGAGAGAGTGAGCGAGTGTCTCTGCGTGGGAGTGAGAAAGGGGGAGAAAGGGGGCTGCGTGTCTCCAAGGTGGCCTCCCCTGGCAGACGAAAGCAGCTACCTCACCCATCCCAAATCCCTAGCACAACTTAGGTGATTAAATCAGCGTCCTCTTATTTATCCGCCGCCTGCTGCGTGCTCTCAAAGCAGGTGATGCATTTAAGGAAATGACATTTCAATAAAAAACACTGTTTATGTTTATGGACTGTTTTTTTTTCTTCTGTTACCTTGCATCAACCTGGTTAACAACTGTACCATAACATCATGGCTTTCCAAAGTGGTGGTATTCCAAAGTGAGGAAACGGCACGCTGCCTCGATCCACAAAGGATTTATGGCTGATCTGCTTGTCAGGCAGCCGTGTATTAAGCCTAGCCTTAAAGGGCTGCCTTATCCGCTGTCGATTTTGTGACCTGCGCGTCCAGATAAAAACACAGATTCTTCTTTATTATGTCAGGAGGAAGGCCAAGATACATCATTTACCAGTGTACCCCTGGAACTCCTCCCATCATTCTCTCTCTCTCTCTCTCTCACACACACACACACACACACACACAATGATAGTAAGTGTGAATCAGAGCCATTTTAAAGATCTGGGTCTTGACAGCTGCCACTTGTCCATGCACAACGTCCCCTTGACGTGTCCATGAAATTAAAGATAATTCTTAATCACTTTGATAATGAAAGTTTTTCGAGGGGGACCTATTTGATAGATATCAGAGTTCATGGGAGTTGACAGGGAACATTACACTAGTGGCATTACAATTGGCGGTTTGTCAAACATCCCTTTGGTAAAGGATCAGGTAGTTGAGAGTAGAATACGGAAACGGAGATGGAAAGGGACGGACTCAAGCTCACTGTGAGATGGGAGTGGGGGTGGGTGCTGCATGCTGTGGGTAACCCTCCTGCTGTTAGCACTCTCCTCATGACCCCCTCCTGCCCTGCCTCTTAATTGCTACGGGACAGAACAGGTCCGTTTCCCTGGCTTACATGGAGAAACAAACCACTGCGACAGGAGAGATGTCATTACTGACTGCAGATGGCCCTGTCAGACTATTAAGGAGGTGCTGTTCCTCCAAACAGGATCTTTGCCTACGGAACTGGCAAAGGAGCTCCCTGGGACATTAAGACAGTGAAGAACGTCAACTATTTCCACCATGCGTGGGTCCAATGGTTCAACTTGCCTTTCCTAACCCAGTTGCCATTAAACTCTATTATATTTTCAAATGGAACTGGAACCAATCCTTTTGAAATGAATTGAATGCACAGCCTTTGACACAATCTAAGAGCATCATGCGTTTATATTGGTCATTGTGTAAACAAGTTTTTACTCGATTTATGTCGCTCTTCTTCAACCACAATGTTTGTTCCCAAAGGCTACAAATTGGAAAACATGACTTTGCAAAGTTCCTTTCATCCTCCCTCGCTCTCTCTCTCTCTCTCTCTCTCTCTCCACATCATAACGAGCCTCCTCGTCTCTAATAACCACTCCTTTTTCTCCCTCACCAGCTTTTTTTCACTTACTCATCGGCGTGCTCTCCCTTTTATGAGTTTTATTTATCACCGTAATCACTGGGTTTGCCTGTGAGCCGGGTGATTGATCGCGGTGGGATCGCATTGGGCAAGACCCTAATCTGCATAGGCCCCAGGACGGTGCCATGTGGGACGTCACAGAGATGATTATCTTAATTAAAGTCTGTGTCATTGGGAAATGCACACAAACAAGGAACAACAACGCCAGAGCCACGGCTTTGCACCCGGCGAGCCGGTGGCGCCCTCCAACCCGGCTCAATTCTCAATCAGATATTCAAGTCGATATTAGGCCCTCATAAAACGGTGAAAAAGAAACAAAGAAAAGAGGCAGGCGAGCGAGTGGAGGCAAGGCTGCAGATGGACTGATGCCCGGCCTCTGTGTTTTGTCAATATTTGCCAATATTTTCTAATCTCTGGTAAGGACTCTCAAGGCATGTATTGAAAAACGTTTTTGGTATGCAAAGCAGTCCGCTGTTGTCATCCAAGATGGATGGTTCTGGAAGACGGGTTGAGGGGAGTCAGAAAGAAATGGGGTGTGGTGAAGTCCTCCGGCCCCCTTCTCCCTCCACCTACTCCCTATCCCACACATTCTTCATCTTGTCTTTATTGCCTTTCTGGCCTCAATCAAATGTCTCGTTTTGCTCTTGTCGTTTTTTTCTCTCCCTTTTGTTCTTCATTCAGCCTCGGTACCTTGACTTGTTGCACCATCCCACGTCCTCCCTCTCGCTCTTTCTTTCTCTTTATCTCTCTTTCTCTCTCTCTCTCTCTCTCTCTCTCTCCCATTCCCCTATGTGTGTTAAAAGGCATTAACTGCAGAACTTGTCCTTTCGCTCTCCTACCTCCAGGCCATGTGTGGGTCATTCCAGTTTTACAGCCCATAGAATTGCTTCTCACCACAGCACACAAAAGGTTTTCTAATTTGTGGCCACACTTTCATTTTAATTACCTGGGAGGATATATATTTTTCCATTGCTGGGAACACTTTCGTTTTTCAACCTTTCAATTTCTTCATTACCCGACCAGTAATTTATGACATCACACTAATTTACAAAGTAATTCAATGAACCCCAAATTAACCTGGCCGGATAGTATTTTCTCCATTAGCCTCCTTGCTCCCCACTCTATTGTCTGAATAATGAAGAAGTCAGAAGAAAGAGCATGAGCAGTTTCAAAGCCAGCCGGCCTCCCTCCTCGCGCTGCGCCGCCTAACCCCTCCGTGTGTGAGGGACGGTGGGGACAATGATGGCCGACGAAGATCAATGGTCCACCAGCCACGGTCATGGCCACGGAGACGCCAGTGTCTGGCACCCTGAGGCCCTACCGACCCCGTACGTGTTGCTCCCCCCCCCCCCTGCTCCGTCAGCATACGGCGGGGCATTGCGGCCCCAGCTTGCTATGCCGGGCCGTGATCCGGCTCTCCAGCAGATGGCTAAGCATCCAGTCCCCACGCGGACGCGCCATCTGCCGGCAGTCACGGGGGTCAATTTCCCAGGCTCACGGCGACGGCTTTCTAATCAGAGGTCGCTGCTGAGAACACAGTGTCAATGGGTGGAGCAACCGGGACCTGCGACCGCTAGCTTACCTGGGTCTACCTGCCCTGCCGCTGTGCTTCACAGCCGCTGCATTCAGCTTTGTAGTCCGTTCGACTAACCCCCCCGCCCACCGTCCACCCCCCTTTGTAGTCCACTCTTGTTTCCATGGTCCCAAACAGGGACGGCACGTGCTCTCTTTGGTGAGCTTGATGGGTGGCCATTACCAATGATGGCCATTGTCGTTTCCCCCCGCTGCTGTCCGACGACAGGCATTACTCATATCGTCGCTGGCCAGCTTGACTTAGACAGTGGCGAGCGGAGGGCAAGGACCAACGTTTCAGAGGTCGGAGACGGAGAAATATGAGCGTGAGTGCACAAACACACACTCACACACACTCACACACACACACTTAGAAACACACAGACACACACACACACTCGTGGAGGTATGCTCTTGTTTTATCTTGCGCTGACAGCGCGCCATGGGAGAGTTTCTCTGCACAGTGTGTGCTATAATGGTGTGAGATTATGAATCCAATCACTCTTGAGCAGAACAGTGTTAAAAATATCTACTCCATACAGCTCAATGCCATTTCTGCATATAGAGAACATTTACACTAACTGTACAGTATAAAGCGCAGTATGAGACATTATTACATGCTTGACAAGGTTAGCCTGTGGTAAATTCTCCTTAACAATGTTGTGATTGCAAGTCTCTAACTTCTTCAAATGACATTGAATAATGTAGGGTGACTTTAAGTGTGACGTCGGTGATAAAGAGATATAAAGTCACACTCACAACATACAACCCAAATATGGACCACTTTTCATTGCCTGATTTTTGGGGGGAAATAAGCTACAATTTATCTCACTAATGTGTGAAATCTTCAGCTATCTGAATAATACTGGAGTCACAGTGGATTAGCCATTTAAAAAGGGGATGTTAATCTCTTTGTCAACGTGGACTTGAAGAAAAGTTTCTTTGTACAAAGTTCCTCCAAGCAATTGTATCAATGTGCACAGCAGAAAATGTTAGGCCATCCTTTTCTTAACACTTTACCCCTCCCCCACACACACCTAGAAGTCGTGTCCTGCGCTGTGACACGTGATAAAACAAATGGAGAAAGGGTCCAGTGAAAACTGTTTCCATCATTAGGTTGACTCGGCGTTGACATTCATGAGGAAGCAGGTGGTTTCTTTACCGCCGCCATTTGTCTGGAGGGACATATCAATTCTCAAAGAATGTAATGAGTTTCCAATTTGACACAGCTCATTTCAATTAGAGGGGAATTATCCTAAGTGCACCCAAAAGACAAAATGTAAATGTGGGTCCTAAATTAGCCAAACGGAGGAACAAGTTCAATGGCTCTTGACTTTCCTCTCCGCCGTTATCGCCACGCCCACACACCCCGTATCTTTCCTTCACCCGTCTCCCTCCTCGCTCTCGTTTCCCACAGGACCACTAGTAAGAAGAGCTTTCTCTCTGTGAACTCTGTGGTTCGGGGCTTGCCTTTTGATTGAATAATGACTTTTATTAAAACATTTTGGGGGGGAAATAAGATTAAAACCATGTATACGTTAGAATTATGTCTAGACACACCCAGCTCAAAATGTATTTTGTCTCTGATTGGGTTACTTTTCTCTCCTCTTTTCTCTATAGTGTTTAACAATGCAGTCAATCAATTACGGGGTCAAGGTTCATATTGAAATCCTGGTATTTCATTGAATTATAAATACAGTCAGCAGTAGACAGACACAAACAGATCCATGTGGGCGCTGGAAGGAACTCGCCGAGCTACAGGTGTTTAATAACCTTGTCTGAGTCACAAGGCCAACTTGATTACCGAGTAACAAATATCGTCAGCACTGTCCATAGGGACGTTCCAGGGTTAGGCTCCCCCTTCACCGCAGCCCTAGCTAAGGTGCCGTTACTACCATCACATTTTACTTTGCTAAATACACCCATAAATGTCTTCATTTTCCATCCTTGGATGTCATTAAAGTACTTTTGTGGTACACAGATGGCTCATGTCTCTCACCTCACCACAGAAATATGATTCACGGAAGGCAATGGCAGCAGCTCTGGTGGGGGACTTCCTTGTGCCACTAGATGTCACTGTTCCCACTTTCACTCATTGCCACGCTCTCACTATCCCTCTGTGGATCCCAGAGGGAAATAGCTCCTTGTCTCAGTCAGCAGAGACGTCCTTGCGTTCTTAAGCGCCACACATCTACACGGATGTTCAAGAGGTGAGCAACATCCTAACAAGCCATCGTGAATCACAGGAATAGAATCGCGATACAAGTGGACGTTCAAGTCGAAACGATACCCGCAGGCCCATAGTTTCCATAACAACCCCGTCGATTGGTTCCAGCATCGTCCGCATGGGCACTAGAATGGGAGGAGGGCTTGGGAGGCTGGGGATGTTGAGAGTGGATCATTGCCTATGAGTATCTTCTCACTCAGCCTCCCTTCATGGGGCTTTTCTGCCGGCACGGCCACAAGGCACGACCTGGCAGTGAGAGTAAGGCCGACCACGCACAGCAGAGCAGCCCAACACACCAGCTCCGCCAGCAAGGAGAGGGAGAGAGAGAGAGGAAGAGAGAGAGAAAGAGAGAGAGAGAGGAAGAGTGAGAGAGAAAGAGAGAGAGAGAGAGAGAGAGAGAGAGAGAGAGGGAGAGAGAGAGTGTATGTGTGTGTGTGTGGGGGGAGGGTGGGGGTCGCTTTAGTTCTCATACAATTGTCAAGTCATTATATGTGTCACACCCAACAGCACATAAAAGTTTTGAATTTCAGTGAGGAGTTGGGATACAAAAATCTAACAGAGGTCCTGAAAGGGTCGGTGGATGAATATTTAACGATAGCTCCTGTTCCTCGCTGCTATGACCCAGCTCGTAATATGACATCCATTGACCTTTCTCCGGCCAGTACTAATCACTCTGTGTCACAAAGCCTACCAACGTATCCAATTCTGAAGCCAACCCCAACCCCTCGAGAAGAATATTATCATCAGCGTATACACACAGCCTCAAAGAACATGGCTACACTCCAACATGGTCACATGAACACAAACCCTCAAACACACACGCACACACACACGCACACACACACAGGGGCAGCACAACAGGGTATGAGAAATTCAGTTTCCCAAAATTCACTCGGTATTTGCACCCAGCAAGATAAACACGTCTGCAAACCAAATTGTGCGCACACACACACGCCTGCCTCCGCCGCCGCCCCCATGGGGATAAGCGTGGCTGACTCCTCTCAGACAGAACGGCTGGTTTCACATTGACGGCTTGGTGAGCTCAGCCTCAGCTGCTTCTGGAAACCATGGGAATCTCCCTTCGCTCCACTCCTCTCTCTCCTCTCCTCGCCTCTCCTCTCCTCTCCTCTCCTCTCTCCCTCTTTCCCTCACTCCTTCTCCAATATTTGGTCTATCTAAATGGATGTGCCTGTATCTCGATGTGTGTATGTTTCTGTGTGTGTGCATGTGACGGGGAAACGACAGAGCGCGAGAGAGAGAGAGAGAGAGAGAGAGAAGGAGAGCAAGGCTGGCGGTGTTGCTTATGTAAAGCAGCCTAAACCAGGTCAGACTGCACTCTCCTCATTAGGCAGAGCTGCTGCTAGTCCTCCACACGCACACACACACACACACACACACACACAAACACACGCACACACACACACGCACATACTCCGTGCTGCAGACCTGTGATGCAATCCACCAGCAGGTTCCCGAACAACGGGACGCCGACACATCGGAGGGAGCGTTTGATCTAACGACGGGGATCAACAAGCCCAGCGGAGCCTTCTGAAACACCCCCACCCCCCCCACCCCACCCCCCACCCCCACCCCAGGTGTGTGAGCGTCGCGCAGCCTCTGTGCATTCCCAGGACGTTATCGGTCCCCTCGTGACGTATAGACTGGCCCTGGCCCTGCCTCTCCCTCCCTCCCTCCCTCCCTCCCTAGGCGTGACAGTGTATCTCCTCTCCTCATCCCCTTATCGCTCCCTCCGCCCACGGCCCCCGTAATTAGAAAGGAAAACACTTCCGCTCCGCCGCGCCCCAAAAACGACAAGCGCCCGCGCTCCCTTTCTTTCCATCAGTCACGCGTGTGCCTCGTTCCAGCGCTCTTAGATTCCCCCTGCTTGGCGTTGGGTTTCCAGCGGCCCGCTGATAAGGCCATCATATAACGCTGCACACTCGGGCAGGGGCTGCTCGGCATACCGGCCGGGGGGGGGGGGGGGGGGGGGGGGGGGGGGGGGGGGGGGGGG
>JAVQIZ010195457.1:0-17388 GCA_036023535.2 Galaxias brevipinnis | reverse complement strand
AATAAGCCCCCTTGTCAACAAACAGGGTTTGGACCGCAGTCCGCTTGTGCTGCAGGGGTAGGTTCTGCGCGCTAAGGCGGTCAGTCGAATAACTGCAATGCATCACATCGCATTTGCGCAGGGGAATGCATTTCTAGTTTATGTAGTTTTCTTGGCGTTGCATTATGACGTTTATCTAAAAGCAGTTTCCTTTTTTACTTGTAAGGTGATCAGCAGGAAGCCAATAAATTGCAGTCATAGTCTCAACCACGATCCCGAATCACTGTGTCCGTGCCTCCATCTTTCCGCACAACACCTAGGGGGAGGCTGCAGACCTGGAGCCCAGACAGCCACAGTGCCCTCAGGCAGCCACAGTACCCATGCCGTTTAGGACACTGACAGATAGCCATATGCGGTCCAAACGTAAACGTATACATTAATAACCGTCTGTACAATTAGACATTGATTTTACACTTAAAAAAAGAAAAAAGTTATAAAGTTATTTAGCTTTACTTTGCGATTGTTTAGTGAATTAAAATATAAACATATTAAGATACGTGATGAAGTATGCTGCAGCGGTCGATACGTATACATTAATAACCCTCTATAGACTGTGACGAATTGATCTTACATAAGTAACAGTCTATGGACGTTGACCATTTTTTTTACACGATATTTAGCTTCACATTGACATGTTATTTTTATTTATATATAAACGTTCAATTCAAATTTGAGATATGAAGTATGCTTATTAAGATATGAGATACGCTGCACTGATTGTACAATCTAATGAAAAGCAGTTTAAGGTGAATTACCGCCACCAACTGGACGATAAGTATACTACAGGGTCCTCACACTGCCTGGGGACTGTGGCTGCCTGAGGGGACTGTGGCTGTCTGGGCTCCAGGTCTGTAGCCTCCCCCTACACCACAACACCCCATCACGCAACCAAAAAGAAACACAACGCAGAGTCTCCGGGTGTGTAGAGAGGATACAGCGCGTGAGGGTTACATCTTTGGTGCCGTGACTCGGATCATGGTTTTCCAAGACTGACAACAGCATCTCGAACAAGTCTGCTGTATTGAACTGTACGACCGTCGTGATTGTAACGCATGTTGGACTGAGCTTTTTACGCCCGCGCAGCTTTCACCCTCTCCAACATATCCTTTGAAGGCTGTAAATAAACTAGTGTTTTTAATATGTTGCAAATTGAACTGCTACTTGAATGGGTAAAAAATCTTTTGAAAAACCTGTTCACACGAACACTGATTAATATTAAGCTTGTGTTGCTGGTTTATCTCATTTATATGAGTTGAGTGAGGCATAGAGCTGTATACTGACAAGTTGGATTTAATTCAAGTCATGTAAGTTTTGGTTTAGAGTTGACAGCGGTGGTACACATTTAACTTTGATTTTTATTTTTGCACCTTGTTATATGAGAAAAATGTCATACATATTAAGGTCCAATCATAGAACATCAACACACAATTAAAAATTTTACTGCTTGTTTTTGGCACCAGTTAATGAATGAATGAATGAATTTAATTTAATTTAATTTAATTTAATTTAATTTAATTTAATTTAATTAATTAATTAATTAATTAATTAATTAATTAATTAATTAATTAATTAATTAATGTCAAGGGATTATACAGATGCCCCATTAAAGCTGGAGGGCCCCTCTGCTGCGGCACCAGGCCAACACTCTCTTGGCCTATAAAGAGCCACAGCTATGACTCCCTAAATAAGACACACACCCATCTGAGTGAGGGGGCAGCAGCTGACACCAACATAGTGGACCAACAACAAGCAGTGAGACCGAAGCTTACCAACCCGTCCACCAGGTTTGCTAGCCATCCACTGCAGTATCACACTCAAGATCACCAGGCTGTGGGCAGCCCACTGGCTCAGGACTAGGCTCACAGCTTACCCCACCACCCTCAATGCAGGTACCCTCATTCTGTTTTGATAACAGCCTAGCCATGAGACCAGGCTACAATACTAACAAGTCCAATTACAGCCTACCAGGAGCAACTGCTTCAGTGCCCCAGCCGGCTGTGCAGACAACAATGGACTCTCCCATCCCCACCCAAGCCAGTGTGCCCTAGGCCACAACTCCCTTTCCGCTTCGAAGCTACCCACGCTCCGTTTTCCTGGAAATGCCACTTGTACAGCAGCCCGCAATGAACCATCCACCTACCCCCCCTTACCCAACCCAGGCTGCTCAGCCTAGCCCCCAGGTCACCCCCAGCTATGCATATTCCACTCCTGTTTCCCAGGCTCCCCTGCCCAGCTTTCAAAGACAACAAACAATGAACACTGTATAACCTCCCTGCTACGGGACAGACCCTCCAAGGTTTAGAGTATGGACCTACCTCCTAGTTGCATACATCGCAGGCTACTGTCCAATACTCCCAGGACCTGGCCCATGGTGAAGGGGCCCCCATGCTTCCATCTGCCACTGGTGCTTGGGGCCCTAACATAAACACACCCATTCCTTTGACTTATACAGCGTTTGACCGCACCATTCCTCCCTACGCCACTGTTCCAGTATATCTACAGACACCTGACATTGACCCTCAAGTCAGCATTTATCCCAATGCTCTCCCGCAACCCATATCCCTACCTCTATCCTCTGCCCTGCACATGGACTCACACCTGTCTGAGCAACCTCTAAGGGCTCCTACCAGAGCCCTAGCTAACCCGAGCTTTCCACTGACTGCCTATGGTGGCTTCATGCAGACTCATCAGGTGAAGAATGTCCCAAGTCTTCACTGGTAATGTGGATGATAAGATGCTTGTAGAGGACTGGATACGAGACATGCAGTATCTCCTGGAGGCGATAGAGCTCCCCTTGCACCTCCGATTTCCACGGTTGTGCGACACCTGAGTGGTGAGGCCAGAAAACGGGTTCTGAATCTATCTCCCCATAACCAAATTCCAGAGAAGGCATTTGAGGAACTGAGAGCAGAGTATGGTGACACACAAGGCTCCCTAGATCCACTAGCTGACTTCTATGAGCGTAGCCAGAGGTCAGGAGAGTCTCCCTGCTCTTATGCTATAGCACTGGAGGCAACGTTGGGACCTGTGGAAGAAAATCAGAGGGGGGGTGGGGCTTTCCCTGACCGTCATAGTAAACTCACCCTGCAGTTCTTAGGAGGGCTTACTGACGAGGATGTCTATGTAAGGATTTCACCTTCAGACCTTCAGAGAGTTACAAGCAGAGCTCAGAAATCTAGCAAAAGAAAGTAAGAGGTTCCTCTCACAACACAAGATAAGGAAAACGTACACCCTGGTGCATGTCACATCTGAGTGTGGTACAAATGTGAAGACAGAAAAGACAAAATATTCCTCAGAGTGGTCAGAGTTGACAGATGGTCAAGAAATTAGCTCTTAGTCAAAAGGAACAGATGGCCAAGCTGTCTCGCCTTGAATCAAAAGTGGCTGCCCCATCCCCTGTTCCCCCACCAGGAGTCCAGCCATCCCCAGGACCAACAGTCCCGTGCTCAAGTTTTACATGCTACTGGTGTGGGAAGCAGGGACATACAGCTCAGGTCTGCAAAGCAGTGTTCCTAGAACCCAATCAGGCCTGGGCTTGTCAACGCAGCCTATGACCCCTGCTGATGGGACCAAGCCCCACTCACCTCAGCCTTTAAACGCCTAGAGCCCATGGTAATCGAGGCAACCATGGGTAAGCAGCAAGAACCCCCACTATAGACGAGCAAAACTGGTGATGGAAGAGAGGGCACCCCCTTAGTGGACCCCAAGATTGAGGGGGAGGTGGAAGTCAACGGAATAAAGTGCAGGGCTCTCATTGACACCGGCTCCCAAATAACCAGTATTACTCATGGATACTGGCACAACCATCCCGTCCTATAGAAACAACAGCTACAGCCCTCTAAAATACCCATAGGGGATGCGGCAGGTCAGAGTGTGCCTCACTATGGCGTCCTGCGCATTCATTTGATAGTGGGTAAGGAGTTCAAGACTGTGCCAGCTTTTATTGTCCCTCCGTAAAGAGCACCAGCGCTCCCTCCTTAAAGAACTTGTGGAGCAGAATGTAGGGGTGTTCTCCCAGCATTCCATGGACTATGGTCACACAAAAACAGTGCAACATGACATTCCCCTGGTCGATTCTAAGCCCTTTCGACTCCCTTACCGCAAGATTCTCCCTTAGCAGTGGCAAGATGTGAGAAGGTTGTTGGTGGAGATGGAGACAGCAGGAGTCATCAGGCCTAGTAAGAGTCCATATGCTTCACCAGTAGTGATCGTAACCAAGAAAGATGGGTTACTGAGGTTATGCATCGACTACAGAAAGCTGAACTCAGCACAAGAGACGCATTCCCCCTGCCCAGAATAGAGGAGGCCCTGGAGGCTCTTGGCAAGCCAAGTATTTCTCCACACTTGACCTCACGTCTGGTTATTGGCAGGTGGAAGTGGCAGAGCACGACAAACACTTGACAGCGTTCAGCACTTCCATAGGGTTGTTTGAGGCCAACATAATCCCCTTTTGGCTGCAGAACGCTCCTTCCATCCTTCAGAGACTCATGACCTGCTGTTTTGGGGATCAGAACTTCACACACCTCCTAATTTATCTTGACGACCTCATAATTTTCTCCAAAACCTTTGAGCATCTGGTGAGGCTGCAGCTTGTGTTTGATTGACTTTAGAAGCATGGCTTGAAGTTAAAACCCTCCAAGTGCCAGCTCGCAAGAAAAGAGGTGCAGTATTTGGATCACTTGGTGTCGGCTGAGGGGAGGGAAAAGGACAGACCCAGAAAAGATCAGCAAGGTTAAAGACTGGGTGAGGCCCACAAATCGGAAAGAAGTGCTGCAGTTCTTGGGATTCGCTGGGTATTACAGGCGATACGTTGGTGGATACTCAAGCTTAGCTGCTCCCTTATACCGTCTCACCACCGGTGACCCCAGGAAGAGAAAGAGAGGGGGAAAGAAAAGCTCAGGTCCTGACCCACCCTTTTTGTGGACTAATGAGTGTGAGGAAGCCTTTCAGTACCTATAAGAAAAGTTGACAACTGCTCCAGTGCTGTTCTATCCAGATTACAGCCTGCCTTTTGTGCTTCAGACTGATGCTTCAGAAAAGGGGCTTGGCGCTGACTTGGTTAAAGTCCAGGATGGAGCCGAGAGGGTCATAGTCTACGCCAGTAGAGGCTTGAGCCAAGTGGAAACTAGTTACCCTGCGCACAAACTCGAGTTCCGCGCTCTAAAGTGGGCAGTAACAGACAAGTTCTATGACCACCTAAATGGGCGCAGATTCTCTGTCCAGACGGACAACAACCCCCTCAAGTATGTGATGTCCTCAGCAAAGCTGGATGCTACGGGCCAGCGGAGGGTGTCTCGGTTGTCTGCGTTCGACTTTGATATCCAGTATTAAAGGGGACAGAGTAACGCTAATGCCCTCTCTCGCATGTCCAACCAGGCGTTATCCAGGTCCTACAAACCTGCCCTCAGCAGGTGAGGGCCAGTGCACAGGGGCATGGAGAGGAACAACCCAGCCAAGAACCGGAAGGCTCCGCCGAGAACACGCCTGTCTCGGAAGAACCTGAACCTCGAGCACTGAAGTCTAGTGAGCCGTACAGGGATGTGGGGACGGAGTCACTGCCTACCATGACAAAACAGGGAATACGTGTGGGGCAATAAGAGGACCCTGTTATCGGCCCTGTCTTGTACTATAAGAGTCGGAACCAAAAACCAAGCCGCAGCGAGAGGATCAGTGGTGGTAAACAAGTGCGCCTTCTCTTGAAGGAGTGGCGAAGGTTAGTGGTAAGGGATGGTATCCTCTACCGCCGCATCCGCAGCCAAAGGGGAGTAGTGGAGCAGCTAATACTGCCAGGGAGACTGCATACATCAGTTAAGAATGCTCTGCATGATGACTCAGGGCACTTGGGCTTTGAGAGAACGTTACAGATGATAAAGGAGAGATTTTACTGGCCAAGGATGTTCCAGGAAATTAAGACTTGGTGTGAGCAGTGTGAGAGGTGCTGCCTCAGAAAGACCCCAACTGCAGGCCTCAAGGCTCCCATGGTCAGCAGACACAGCAGTGCCCCCATGGAACTCGTGTGTGTAGACTTTCTGACTCTGGAGAAGTCAAAGGGTGGCAAAGAGAATGTGCTCATTGTTACTGACCACTTTTCCCGCTACGCACAAGCCTACCCCACTAAAGACCAAAAGGCCTGCACAGTGGCTAAGGTACTGTGGAGAAACTTCTTCTGCCGGTTTGGTTTCCCTATGAAATTGCATGCAGACCAAGGGCGCAATTTTGAAAGTGCTGTTGTGAAGGAGCTGTGTAAGTGTACTGGCATTACCAAGACCCACACTACCCCCTACCACCCCCAGGGCAATGGGACCATGGAAAGGCTCAACCGGACCCTCATGAACATGCTGGGGACATTAGAGTCTCACTTGAAGCCCCGCTGGCATAAAAATCTGGATGCAATGACATATGCCTACAACTGCGCTCGTCACGATTCAACTGAATACACAACATTCTAACTGATGTTTGGTAGACATCCCCGGCTCCCAGTTGACCTGATCTTTGGGATTTCTACTACTGATGAGCCATGTGGATATAGTGAGTATGTCCAAACTCTGCATGACTGTCTGTTGCATGCCTATCCCCAGGCGAGTAAGACCTCTCGGCAGAGGACTGGGAGAGAGAATATACAGAGGAACTTGGGGGGAGAGCTCTGCCTGAGACAACAAATGGACAGGAGTAAGACACAAGAATGGAGGAGGTTAATGCGGAGGCAGGACAAAGGACTGAAGGAGGGGAGGAAAGTACAACTGTCAGTGATGCCAATTCACCTCAAGGGCCCAGTGCTCCAAAGAGAAACCCGCTGAGAAATCGACGTATCCCAAAGAGACTATCTTATCAGTCACAAGTTGTCAACTCAGAAGAGGACCAGCAAAGGATAGAAAGGGGTTGGAAGTTGTGGCAAAGTGCCAAAGCAAAAAGAGCAACAGGGCATGTGTAGCCCAACACGCATACACCTTTTATGCAATAGTCATTCACTCCTCATATGTTTATTGTGTCTGCCATAACCTTGTGTGTTTAATGGGTGGTCTTTGTTCTATTCGTGTTTGGTTAGTTGGCGGTATATGACTGTGAAAACTGTCTCCCAGTCAAAACCCTCTCCCCAGTCATTTCAATGGGGCCAAAAACGGATTAAAAATAATAAAAAATATAACATGTGAACCGATCACTTATCTGTATGTAAGCACAATGTACTGCAATACCCAAGACGTGTAGGCACTGGAATGGAATCGATTTGGTCAAAACTGCGGGCGTCGTTAAGGTGCCAAAAATAGGCCTAATAATAATAATAATAATAATAATAGTATGACTTTCCAATAACAGTATGTTAGTATGTTATTATGATGCAATCACATAATAATACTAACAACAGTAACAATAGGATGAAGAAATGGTACATTAAATTTTGTGCAGTGTTCCACTGGCTGTCCCTTAGGTTGTCAAGAGGCCAAATATTTGGCTGCTATCTTGCAGCAGATTGTTTTGTTTTTTTGCCTATTATATATTTTTAGTTTCTCTGAATCTTCTTGGGTTTCAAAATCATTGCATTTTTTAAAGATTTTGGGGAAGAAGTTTGCTCTAATGTCAGCGTATTTGTTGCAGTGTAGCAGGAAGTGTAGTTCTGTCTCTCTTTCTCCCTGGGAGCAGTGAGCACAGCCTGTCCTCTCTAAGCAGCCAGGTCTGTCTGTGACGACCGGACTCTAAGGCCACTTTGTACCTAGTCAGTATTCTTTTTAGGTTTCTGTCTGTTACTGTGGTTAGATATTCTGCAAGATTGTACTTTTTTTATGCGAAATAACATTCATGTTTGCTCTGAACTTGGGATGACTCAGTCCAATAATCTATATATTTTTCCTTTTGTAATAATTAGGTTGGGACGATTTTTCTGTGAGCGGTGTTGAAGTTCTATATATTGTGGCCAGGGAGCAGAGCCTGTGGACCAACTGGTAGAGGGGACTCTTTTGCAGCTTGTTCCTTTTTCAAAGGAGACACAAAGACAACAGAGGTCTTGTAAAATAAATCAGCACCTTGCTATGGTCCAGAGCCCACTTCTCTAGTCACAACACTTGAAGCTTGGAGGCCATTCCCCACAAAACCCAGGAAGAGCTTTGGACGCTTTATTCTTTATTATAAGTGTCACATTATCAAGAGCTGATAACAAATATTGTTGAAAGTAGTAACCAAGTCTTTTCAGCTGTTTTCCTCATTAGATAGTTGAATACATTTATTGTGTGGAAGAATAAACAAGCTGACCTTCGAACACAAGCTACATTCGGTTTAATTCGCACTATCCGTCACCAACTCAATGAAAGGGGTTTCTATGGTAGGAGATCAAGGAGGACCCCACTGCTGAGAGAGACACCAGAAAGCCCTGCTGGAACTTCTGGGAGTATGTCCTTTGTAAAGATGAGACCAAAATAGGGGTTTTTGGTAAATCTCATAAACTATTCACAAAAGAGAAAAGACATTCAAATAAAATTCCTCTGTCGCAACAGTCAAACATGGAGGAGTTTCAGTGATGTTTTGTGGTTTGTTTGCTGACTTTGGTTCTGGGTGCCTTCAATCTGTGAATCGCATAATGAAATCGGTAGAAGGTATTTTGGAGCGTAATGTTCCATCCAATGTCACAAAGCTGCTTCTCTGTCAAAAGTTGTGTCCTCCAGCATGACAATGTCCTGAAACATAAAAAAGCACCCAAACACCTCAGTCAATTTCAACTTATTTTAGATACAATTGACAGTTTCTCTTTAATTGTGGAAGGTGCCGATATTTCCGGCCACAACTACTGTTTGATTTTAACATTAAAGGGCATTGCTTCTTCAGGGTAAATAAGCTGTTGCCAAATGCAGTCAAACACACCATTACATGTAAGTTTGATTTTAAATAAATTACTGCACGGCCTGGGTCAAAGTAGAAAGATACAATCCTAGTGTGGACCCAATTAGAGTAGAAAAATCTTCCTGGTTGATATCCTCTTATCATAATAAACTCAGATTTAAAAGAGTTAGTTTGAAGTAATAGAATCTTGACTGGTAAAATACATTTTAAAGTAAAAGCCAGTCTCAATGTTCAGCTCTCTAAATCCAAGCATAGGTAATAATGCAAATGCCAATATTTCCTTATTTTCCCATAATTTCATCCAACGTGTGGTTTTCCCGGCCATTCAAAGTTCAGGTCTGTTGACTCCTCCAACTCTCACACACAATTGGGGGAAGCCCTGCAGAGTTTAAGGCCCGAATCGCCCCTCTGTCTTGCTGCCAGCAACAATAAACACCTTTGTAGAAGCTATTTGAAACAGATGGACCGTCTACTTGACCCAGGCTTGATAAACACCATCACAAGGGTCTCTCTTGATAAACACCATCACTAGGGTCTCTCTTTCTAATCAAGCACCATTCTCCACTCTGGGACTGTTCCTCAAAGGTGCTGTTACCTGTTTGGACACCTGTCTGCGGTTTTGCAAATGGTTAAAATGTTACCTGTGATCTCTATTCAAAATATATATATTTGAATCCCCCAATCTTGATTGGCTAAATTGATTGGTAAGCTTCCCTGTGTGTATGGGTACACGCAACTTGATGTGAGTTAATTTAAAAATGCTCAGCTAGAGTAACCTTTATCTTCCTCAGGCAGTCAACTTTTTTATCTCCAGAGTGAGCCCGGGTTCCTAGACAATTTATTGAGAGGGGCGTGCACCATGTGCAACACTTTATTAATGCATGGGGTTTGGTACCTGGGAACAGTAGGCTATGGGTGTATATAATTTCTGTGTATGTAGTACTATATACCCAACAAATTAGCATGATGGTAAATACCATTAAGTGCAGCCTCCTTTCTCACTCACTTCTACCTCTAAACTATCAGTCTCCCTGCCATCTTTTTCTATCGCTGTATCAATACAACAGTATTATTACAGGGTTTTAATATTGTTCAGTTACCCAATTAGCTACAACTACATGAATGCAACTACTGAATACAAAATGTTTGTTTCTTATAAAACTTGCAAAAATGGTTTGATAAATTCTATGTAGCCATATGAAATTAGACTGGAAGTCAATTAGGCCCCATAGACCATAATGCATTTTATACCTCAATAAGTGTAATGATATCAAAATGTGAGACCGAATGTTTGCTCTACCGAGTATTGAGATACCTTCATCTTAACTCTACTGTTAACGGACACTGAGATATACTGTAATTTGACAAAGTCAATGATGTTTCATAGACCATAATGCATTTCAAATTTTAAGAAGTATATATGCTATCAAGATTAAACTTTGTAGATACTTCAAACATCTCTACTATAAACGGTCAGTGAGCTATAACTTGACTGAAAGTCAATGAGGTTCCATAGACCATAATGTATTTAAATTCTAAATACATTTCTTTAAAAAGTATAAAAGCTATCAAGATTAAACTTATCACTTCTATAAACGGTCACTGAGCTACAACTTGACTGTAGGTCTATGGGAGGTGCACTAAAATCCAAATAACTCCAGAATTATCAATATATTTAGTATCTTGGCAATGCTTTCCAAACTGAGTGATAAAAAGTTGAAATTCTGTGTAAAGTTGGTGTCTATAACAAAACCTGACAAAGATACCTCCATAAGCATTTTTGCTTATAACTCATCAATAATATTTTATGCCATTGTTGACATTGAATGAATCAGGATGTAAAGCAGACCATTTTAATTTTCAGACCATGTCTTGCATAAAATTTCTGTGAGCTATGCATAAAAAATAGGCATATTCAAACATGCATAACTTTGATAGTATACGTTATCTCAAAAATAAAAAAAATAATACCACTATATGCACCAGAACAACCTGAACCTTTTGACATATGAACTGTATATGTAACATACAATTTGTAAGAGGCGTAGTGTTTCAGCTGAGACGTTTGAATCATATTTATTAATAGTAATGAAAAATTTATAATAAGACAAACAAATTATAAATCTTTGGAAAATGTGTATACAGCTTCTTTATTTATTAATATGTTACATTTTATCATGTACTAGTATGTATAGACAGCACACCTCTGCATACTAAGACACACGTTTTGACATATTAACAGTATGTATAGCATGTGCGGCTGTGGAAATACAGCTGGTGAAATAAAAGTCATGGAAAAAAAAGTATAATAATAAATATAGCTGTGGCACTTCACTTATTGCTGGAGTCACGACGGACAGTTTTTACGTCAAGATAGCGATATGAAATGCAGTGCTATGTCAAGACATTTTATGGCTTGATGGTATTGAGAGACATTTTCTCTTAGCTAAGCTTTATCAATGTGAATAATGGTGGTATAATTTAATGCCTTAAAACTCTGCGTAGCGTAGTCATTCAAACCACAGATTTTGCCTCACTGTTCAAACTACCAAGAGCATTTTAATTAAACAAAGATCCAAGTGGTGGCACATAGGGAAAGCAAATTACTTTTGTTTAAGTTATACACCGTAAAGCACTTATCAACATACTAGGAATCATAACATATTGACTGTCATGGTGACCTTGGTGAACTACTAAACACAAGGCATATGCAACATGTTCAGACAAAATCAGTTGAATGTTCCTGTTGCTCATTTTACAGTAGACAGTAATACAAACAGTTTGCGTGTTTCATCCCACATTATAAACAGTCTTGGCTTTCATAATTGTTGTGTGGCAGCAATAGGGCATTGGTCGGTGGAGTTGTGTGGGTGGGCAGGTATATCCGAGCACCATATTAGTAGTTCCTGTCCATGCTCATTCCCATAATTGGACTTCTGGGGTTAAATCGGCTCACCTGAGTGTCATTGGCAGTAATTAAGTTGGGTAGGTAGGTAAGTAAGCAAACAGAGGGGCAGGGGAGAAAGACTGTGGAAGGAAAAGTAAGCTGGCAGTTCCCCAGTCTGCTGCCATCTTTTGTTTCAAGATGAGCTACGTTTATTACAAGAATAATGAATCTCAATAGAACCTCTTATTTTGTTTGATATTAAAAATACATGCTTAAGTCACGGTTTATTTGAGGCTGCCATTTCCTCATTAAACTTCATGAACCCGGACCTTTGTGTGATGGATTTTATCCAACTATGGTTCAGAGAAATTCTAAACTGGATAACAAGTTTGGTATGTAAATATTTGATCGTCGATATTTAAGCAATTACACGGGTCTGGTGTGAAAGGGGTATTAGATGATGATGGCAATATTTGATCTACCGTTTGGGTTTGCCTCACCCTCAGTGCATGTCCACCCTTGGAACTTTTAGTGGATGTTGTATATCCAGTGGTAAAGGCCACGGTAAATTCTAAAAGAAAGGACACAAACCACGGATTAGGCCCTGTTCATTAAACTATTGATGTGACTTTGCATTCTTGGCTATATTCATTTCATGTCTTAGGTACATGGCTGACATACTGTGTGTATGTGTGTGTATGAAAATATATAATTTGTTAGCTATATGTGGAGATTTACATGCAAGTGAGCTCAGCTGTGTATAATGTCCAATAACAAAAACAATAATTTTATAAGGCCCATGCAGCCAGATTTTCTCTATTATAATGTTGTATATTCATATTGTTTTCAAAAGGGAAAACACAACTTGGAAAATTTGCTTCAATGGAACAAACTGGTTCAAGAGGTTTTGGAAATAGAGCAGTTTGTGTCGATTGAACAATTAAACCTTTTATTGGAGGATATGGGAGTTGAAGAGTGTTTTTGTTTTGGTTGAGTATTTAAGTGTTGTACGTAAGTATTGTACTGTATTGTGTAACACATGTAACACGTGGAACACATTTGTATTATTTGCTTATGTTCTCAATGTTCATTTAACTGTTAACAGGGCACTGCTGGAAAAGTGACCTAGTCAGTCGGTTACCTCTGTATGTATGAATAAAATAATAATCATCTATTACACACAAACAAATAAATATTTGAGGAGTCTTGCTGTACTCTAATAAAGTTTGGTAGGCTTGTGCCTTGTAAAAAGTATATTCCAGATGCCACAAAATCTTATGTTTCCTTCTGCACAGAGACACTGAAAAAATTATCTACTTTTTCAATGCACCATTCATATTATGCAGACTCGAAACGATAATTCTTAGTTTACGGATTAAAAAGAAAGTAGACAATAAGAATGGTCTCGCAACCCTTCATACATTTTACAGCTCGTACTGTTGCTTTGGTCATACAGTAACCACAGTAACAGAAGCCATGTTGCCGAGCTTTGTAATCATTTTTCTAATAATAATCTGTATTTAAATTTGATTAGATAAATACAAGATTTTCATTTTCTTGACAGTTTGTAAGCTTTAACCCAGTGGAAAGTCACATAGAAATTCGCCTGGAATACAATACTTTAAGCTACGTAAAGAGGCCCTTTCAAGCTTTAAAGATGACCTAGACTGCGCCTTATGCTACAGAGCTGAGTAAAACAGCAAACAATATGAAACATTCCAAGCCCATGGTGTTATGACTCAGCTTCGAATGACACTTCGTTTTGAATGGACCTTGAGATGAAAGCATGGTTCTAATTAAAGTCAATGTCTTCTCAATGGCTTTGTTCTTTGTTAGAACAAGATAATTTTGGAACTCAGCAACCCCTCCAGCCCACACAATGGCACAAAGGTCTAAACAGGAATCTACAGTGACTTAACTCCCTGCCAACTGCCCTTCCTCCCCCACCTATCCCAATGTCGTGCTCAGCTCACGTCTTCTCTTAGTCCCCTATTACTAATCCTGTATAGTACACACAATTCTTCCTCTTCTCTTTTGAGTCCTGTCCCCTCACTTATTTGGCCGTCCCTCTTCTTTCAGATGTATTTGTGATGCTAGATCCAAGTTTTCAAATTACACGGTCTAAAAATGTTGCTGTAAGCCATTGTTATGTGTTTTCTCAGGCCAGATGTATTTACATTTCTTATGAGATGAAGGCAGGATACTATTATCAAAGAGTTGTCCCCCAACCCCCCTCCCACCTATTCCATTGAACAATGGCTTATTTACTAAGCTCTTCCTTCTCATAGTAAAAATGGTACATGAGTGGCCTTTGACAAACTTTTTTTTTACCTGGTAAAGGTTATTAGGAAAAAAACACTGTGTACTTATAGAATGTCTGTTGCCAGAATTTTACCAGTAAAAATTGCTGCAATATCCTACGCCTAACAGAACTGTTTGGGATTTATTTTACAACAGGAAACTGCTGCATATTTACAGTCCGTTGCACAGAGCCTGTAAAATCAACAAACGTACTTCAACATTACAAGATTACATTACAATCAGTTCTATTCTGTTGCAGTAGATAAGGAGAACTGCTGTTTGTTTAAAGAAAATTATGATTATCATTTAGAATGTTCATTACACATATTTCAATACATGATCATAGAAATAATTAACCAGTTACTTACTCCCTGAACAACAAATATTTGTGGCTAAAGTTCCACAATATTTCAGTATTGGGTCAGGAATGATTACGGAAATGTTATGTTTGTGCATGGGTTCACTCGACAATGGGTTTTTGGTTAGATGCATTCAAAGTCTGTGGCTAACACAAGCTTGAGATTTTCACGTTTTGGTATACGACAGAAAATTTGTCAGTAGATACCCCACTCGTGAATTTTTAAGCTTTTACGTATCTTAAAAAAGGCTGCTGCTAACAAGTGGCTAAATGAACCTAAATAGGTTGTCAAGGGTAAGCACCAAAATATAATACAAGTTGGAAGCTTGGTTCTGGTGACCTTGAAGTCAAGGGGACCTGCAGTTTGTTTATAGCCTAATGTTAGGTTTTACTTCTGGCAATAGCGTTTATGCTTCAAAAATCATTGGGGTTCATTTGTGATGATTATCTTGCTGATCATAATGTGTAAGTATCATACACGTTTGTTTGCCACAGAGCTTGACACACTCATCCCTGATACGCTCTTCAAAACAGTTATTACCATTACCATGTTACTATACAATGTTTTTATAGTAATGGTTTTGATAATAATGATAATAATTCATTGTGAATGTAATTATTATACTTTTATATATACTATTATACTTTTTAATATATATTTAAATAATTTTCTAACAGAAATTGTTAGTGATATTTAGACTGAATTTCAACAATGATCTCTGTGGACACACTGAACGTCTAGTGAGAAAGAATTAGTTTCAAAATCTCCCGTCGGCCTCATCTCTTTCCACAACTCATCTCCCATTTCTATCACCACTGTTTTATAAAACAATTTTACTGCTTCAGCCAGTCTAAATCGTGTTCTTTGATCGTACTAGGTAATCCTGGTCTACCATGCAACCCCTAACATAACCTTGTTCTCAGAACTGGGAGATAGACCATGGAGAACCCAGAGCCCAGCCAGGTGTTTGTCTGTAGAACACGGCAGTAGGTTGGTCTCCACCCAGCCTCCCTACTGGGGTAACCTATATTAACCCAGCATGGTCTTAGCATATAAGCCAACTCCTTTTTCTGGAAATAAGAACAACACACCAACCAGCAGAATTAGTATAGAAAACTATGGAAAAGTGTACTTGCATCTTCTTACTAAAATATTTCCACCTTTTTGGGTACCATGCCACCAACAGCCTGGCCTAAATACACATTTAACTAGCGAATGGTATCTGCCATAGATAGAGACAATTAGGAGGGGTCACAAAATTAGGAGGTACAGTACATATTCTTGTCTGGATATACTCTGCAAATCAAATTAATGTATTTATATATCACGTTTCAAACAGCAACGCATTTCAATATGCTTTACCCAAGGCAAGCAGAAACATACAAAGAAGAAACAAAAGACCAATAAATAAATCAAAACAACTGTTTATATCTTTTTTTAAAATATGCATAGAGCAAGAGTACAAAAACAGAATAACTCATCCAATTTACATGAAGTATAAACACTGAATTCTCAATCAACAACACAAATGCCTATCACATGTACAAAGTAGAGCAGGAAGAAGTGTTATACTGATCTTGTCCTGCCCCCTTTCCATACCCTCTTATTATTTAAATTAGTACAGCTATCCACCCGTGTCCAATATAGACGAACCAATATGAACCACCTCTGTTCCTCCTCCTTATACAAACACAATCATCCCCATCCGTACATACACCACGTTCCTCCTCTTTATGCAAACATTATCTCTACGTACATCCTCTTTATACAAACATAATAGATCATCATTATTTGTATTTAAAAAAGTGTAGGTAATTATATTTAGGGAAGGCTCAGCCTTCTCTAGCCTACGTTACCCACCTACATTATCATATAGTCATACAATAAGAATCTAAACTCAACAGAGCGGACTTCACAATAAACGTTTACCAGTGTTGCACAAATAACATTTATATAGTGTATAGCGTAGAGTCAGCGGACTAATTCGCTTATTCTTCACGGGAACGTTCATGTGGTTGAAACGCAGATAACCTGGGCTGCAGGAACCATTTAAAGTAGTTCCTGGGACTAAAAGTACCGGGGACCTTTGGTCAGAAAGCAGCTTGAGACTGTTCTACAAAGTCATCCCACAAATTGAAAGACACATACTCTTAAGATGTGTGCGAACATAAAAAAAATCTATTATACTCTCCTCGTGAATTTTACCCCCCTTTCTGTCAAAGAACATTTTTTGTATGTTACCAGGAAGTAAATTATTTCTTGTCTTACACATTGTTTGTGCAGTCTTAAATTTCACCAGATCCAAGAACTTCAAAGCATGTCTCTTTAAAAACAGCATGTTAGTGTCCCAATTTCCTGCATTGTTTACCATCCTTATGGCAGATTTTTGTAGAATACATAATGGGTGTAAGTTGCTTTTGTAGGTATTGCCCCACATCTCCACACAATAATTAATATACGGTAATACAAGTGAACAATCATCTGTCCCACAGTCCATGCCGGCTTAGTGAACCCCAGGTTAGCGTTCTCTACAAATCAATGACAATATTGCTGCAATATATCCTGCAAATGGACTGAAACACTGCAGGCCCCAAAACCAACAGCGATGGTGCAGGTGCTACTCATGGGAATCTTTCCCATGTAGGTCTTCTTGAAAAGCAACCTAAAAGTCATAATTTCTTATCATTAATGAAATACTGCATTAAGAATGGGGATACGATATATTGTCGATATCGATATTATTAATTATTAGCATGACCCCATTGGACCCTGCTACAATCAGAGCTATGCAGTATATAGTGAGTATAAATAATTGGGGATTGTTGATTTACACATAAAATTTACACATAAATTGTTGGGAGTGAGTTGCTGCCCCAAGCGAGGGAGTTCAAGTATCTCGGGTTCTTGTTCTCGAGTGAGGGAAAAATGGAGCGTGAGATTGACAGGCGGATTGGTGCAGCATCAGCAGTAATG
>JAVQIZ010195438.1:0-12428 GCA_036023535.2 Galaxias brevipinnis | reverse complement strand
TGACAAGGAACTGGGGTGGGAGATGGCAGGGGGGTTTAGTACTGAGGTAGAGTTGAGTGTCATCAGCATAGCAATGGAAGCTGAGACCATGTTGGCGGATGATCTGACCAAGTGGGAGCATGTAGATGGTGAAAAGGAGAGGTCCAAGCACTGATCCTTGAGGTACGCCTTGTTTGATATGGGCTGTGGAGGAATTGGAGTAATTGATAGTGATGAACTGCTTTCTATCAGAGAGGTAGGACTGGAACCAGGTGAGTGCAGTACCAGTGAGTCCAAGATAATCTGATAAGCGGTCCAGAAGAAGAGAATGGCAGACAGTGTCAAAGGCAGCAGAGAGGTCCAGAAGGATGAGGATGCTAATGTGACTGTCGTCAGAGGAAATGAGGAGGTCGTTGGTGATTTTAATGAGGGCAGTCTCTGTGCTGTGGTGGGTTCTGAAACCGGACTGAAGAGGTTCATATAGCTCATAGTTTGACATGTGTTGGTGGAGTTGAGTGGCAACTGCTCTTTCCAGAATCTTGCTGAGTAAGGGAAGGTTGGAGACATTTCATATATAAATAGAAACTCTAGGAAACGAGTACAAATGTTGTGGCCCTTTTTTGAAGGAAAAAACAGCTCAGATTAATTTAAAACACCAGTCAGCATTTTTTTTTTATAAAATCTTTTTCATCCCAGTCATAGCTAAAGACTCATGGACTCAAGACATTTGGACCTCTGCAAAACTCTGCAAATGGAATAGCATGACGTCGTCAATGACATGTCCACTGAGGGTCTCTGCATAGTACTTTATCGGTTAATGTTGCAGAAAAACGTTATTTATAAATCCAATTAATGTTGTTTTCGTTGAGAAATAAATTGACCCGCGTAACATAAAGTACATACATTATTAAACTTTATTTGCACTGCCCCGATTGTAAATAATCATTGCTGATTATTTTAGTCAACTATCATATCCCTGACATCTGTGCCAGGTTTTAGGAACAAGACCTTCTCATACATTTCCATTCACTATCCCTATAATCCTAACAGCCAGTTTAGCACAGTACACCAAACTACTCATAGTTATATTCTCATTTTGTTCACATTCAGAATAAAAACATATTAGAACAAAATAGAGAGCAAGTTCATCCTATTTGTTTACAATGCAATCTCCATACAGTACTACATGCAATCACAGAGGGTGCATTAAGACAACAATATCGGTGCATGATCACAATGAGGAGCTATTCTGTTCCCAAGCCCCAACATTACTTAAAACCTAAACATTAAAAAACAGATTACCACACTCACAGAAAATGCAAGGCTCAGATAAAGTTCATGCAGTTTTAGAAAAAACAATATACAATTTAAAAGGTTCTACCAACTTCCTTGCTAATAGAAGTAATATTGTGTCACTGGTGAGCGAATCAGCATTATACTAATTGCCCAAACTCTGGCCCAAACACAAGGTACACACAAATTAAATGAACAGGGGTTAAAGTACTGTCAAAACCAAAATAATGTTTTAAAATAAATGGATGTAAACAAGGCTTGAATACAGAATCATGCTAGATAGTTAGATGTATGTCTGTTTGGTATGTGAAGGCTGACAGATGTTCTTCCAAAACAGCTTTTTTGAAACATTGCGGCTACTTGGCTTGCACCTGAAATCCTTTAAACCTACATTCATATTCTAGCATAATATTGTGACATTTCGAGGCAAATTTCTTTATTTTCAAAGAAATTATGCTGTCTAAAGACCCCAATCTATTGAACCAAAATGATGACATTCAAATAATACAGAGAAAAAAGAAGATTCTGGAAAAAGACTTTTTGAACAGTGCAATCCTCACTTTCAGTTGAGTTTTTTTGAGCTAACTTCTTCAGTGAATGTCTGTGGCTGGAAGGAAAGCATAACACAATACTTTTTTTTATTGATGTAAATACATTGACACCAGTAGAGCTACATTTCCAGTGTAAAGACTCCACATTCTCTCTACACTGGAGGCCCTCAATTCCATCGTCAAAACCATTTCGTGCCAGTCCTTTCCATTGCTAATGTGAAATCCAAAATGGTTTTACAATCAAAATGTGTCCATGTATCATTTCCCTATGCAGGCAGCTGCTGTTTGGCAATTTAAAACGCAGACCAAAAAAAAATATATATTAAAATATCAATCATCCAGTTCCTTACCAGTAACACATCTTCATTATATACAGTATGAAAAAAAGCTTTACACCCATTTTGTCAAATGTTCCCAGAAAAAAAAATCGCATCGTCCTGATCCCACATATTTCCTTAACTTGTAAAATGCACAGGAAAAGATAATTGTGGGTATAGCCGCGATTTGATTTTGCTTAGGGTCAATGTTTTGGTCTATCCACACACACCACAGTGAATGTGTTTCTCACACTTGGTTTATTCTGTTTTTCCATTTTCCTGCAAATTTGTTTTAGGCCGCTGGCCTGAACTCAGGAGCCTGTAGAAGCCGCGAAAAATCTTATGCATCCACATTACGTTCATGATGTCTAGACAAATACTAGAGCAGATCCAGGCCATGCGTCCACCCAAGGTCAAGCGGTAGAAGGCCTCCGTGCCGTAAACACTGTACATGCGGCTGTAGTAGACAGGCATAACTGCAATGCGCACCAGAAAAAAGATGGCGGCCATAGCAATGCCATTGGCGACGTTGGGCCTGGAGGATTTGGGGTAACCTAACACTTCAAAGAACCAGCTGAAAGACAAAGTGACAACAATGCTACAAACAGTGGGGATCACTGTCATAGAGTACATTTTAAGATTTTTCATAGCGCATACCTTTTAATAAGGTCACATAATCTAACAAAGTTTCTATTGATATTAGATGGTTTTAATTAGATCCTATAAATCAAGTAGTAAGGGATTACAAATAATTTAGATTACATAATCAGATTACAAAAATAAAGTAGCCTATTATTGTCTCCGCTAACTTTTACACTTGGTGTAATCTGACCAGTTAAATTTTTTGAGATTAGATATTGCATTACTGGTTTACTTAATGAAAGTAAACATCTTCTCAGTAATGTGCTCAACAAAGTTTATTACAATATCTGCTATTTCTTAACAAAATATAGGTTATATTTGTTGAGATTTCAGAAACGTGGTTGGACAAATAAATAATCTTCCATTTATTAATATAAGTAGTGTCACAAACAGTGCAATAATACTTGTTTTATATTGCAAAGCCCTTTGATTTAGTTTTCTTCAAAAAAAACAACACATGGCCTTTAGCAGATGCTTAGGAGTTTACTGATAAAAAAGGTGTCCCTGCCACACAAGCAAAGCCGACGCCTTGGTGTGTGAGGATACCTACCGCTGGTTCACACATGGTGTGGAGAACTCAGCAAGCAGTCGGAAGTTAGCAAAGTAAGGCAACACTCCTTGACCCTGGAAGAACAAGGTAAAACATGGACAACATGAACCAGAAAAGGTGCAAAAACATCAGATGTGTGGATAGAAAATGAACTGTCAGTGCATTTGACAACACACATTTGATTCTACATAAAAAGGGATACATTTGAACAATTTGAAACAAGCTCCATCAAAATTCTTCAAATGTTTCGATGTTCTATAGCAGGTTCATCCGTCACTTTTACACACTAAGAACTCTAGATGCACTCAACAGGCTTCATACATTAGTCATTCAGCAATATTCCATAATAAAGCCAGTGCTACCTTGGTACAATCACAGATAAAACTCAAATATGAAAAAATTGCCGAAAACATAACACAACACATATTTAATCAAACAAAACATTGAGCAAATTAACTCACTAATGGAGTATATGAAGAACAATAAGTACACTAAAGCACATAAAAAACCCAAAGTGCACTTTTCATAATAATTTACCAGGTCAGTCGTGAAAACAAATCATTATATGTTATTTGCTAGATCTACCCTGAACAAAAATGTTGTTTCACACATTATCTAGGTGAAAACTTACCTCAGAGAATTGAAACGAAAATGATCGTTGACAAATACTTACTACGTAGATGGTTTAAGTTACCAGAGCATATTAACTATACAGCGTGGGCATGCTGGTACCTCTAGGTACTGGTAAGTCCACACTGTGACAGGGCTTAATGTAGCACAACAGCAATAACAGCAGACAAGACAGGAAGGGACTATAAATCAATGAGACGTGGTCTTTTCAACACAGGAGTTCAATCAAATTTGGCAAGTTTTTGCATGAACATGCTATCCAATTTGAATTTGGTAGTTTTTGCATGAAGGGTTTACTAATAAGCAGGGGGCCTACTATTATTTACTATGATTACCACTATTTAGGTCATAGTAATAAGGGACAGAGATAGACAGACAGAAGGATCGAAAGAATATGCAACTCATCTTGGAAGCAAAGAAGAGTGGCAGGATGCCAAAATTAGGTGTAAGACAACTAAGGTCAATCAGCATTCAATTGTGAGTTGTTACTTTGGTATGCAAACTTTAGATTTAGTTTGGCTTGTTCGTTGTAAATCAGAAAATTGCAACACATAAAGCACATTTGTACAAGAACAAATATAATTTAGCTGACAAAATGCCATTGGCAAAGACCTGCAATAATTACAGCTTACTTGTATGCCAACATCATTATAATTCAAAAGACTAATCTTGCTAAACAGAAATGTATTATAGATCCACAAAATATTTGAGTAAAAAATTACAGCTATCAATCTAAAATACCTTTATTAGTATTTTAAACGATGGATCTGCAGTTTAGTTCTTGCATAAAACTACAATACTTTGCTCACAACTTTTATTTTATTTATACCTGGTAACCAAAACAAAACTACCAAGACAACCAACTCGATGGATGAACTATATTAAGACTAACACACAACAAACGTGTTGGGTTAAAAATAAAGGAAAAAAGTTACATTGTACTTTGAAGGTTATCTATTTCACTTGCTTGTATATCAAGTTAGAAACACCACATGATAGTTTCCAAAATTAATGTGCACTCGGACCACTAGACAATTGATTTCCACAGATACGTCAGTCTAGGCCTGACACAGCAGGAATTAGTGTCCACTTACAGTATGGCCTTCGTATAGAATCATTTCCTGACTAAGTCTCCATATCAAAATCTTTTGCACTCAGAAATTCTTACATAAGTCGATCTAGCTCAAGAGTTGATTATCAAACTGCTTGGACAGCATTTGAAGAATTATCTCCATAGATTGTAGTCTCTATTGAACACCTATTTTTTTTTGTTCCCAAGACGTTGATACGCAGAAGGGGCACATGAAGTGATAGTTGGAGGAATAGCCCAACTTCAGCACAGAACAAAGGCGGTTAGGTTGTTTGCTGGCATGCACATAGAAAGAAAACTCCACATCTCTAGAGCCGTTTGAAATATAGGCATGCACACAGCAGCGCTTGTCAAAGCTCTAATCAGAACAGCTAAATTCAGCTCCATACTGAAAGAGGTCAGTAAAAGACAGTACAAAGCTTTTAGGAGGAGGGTTTAAGAAAGGAGGGAAAAGGGGGCATATGCCATCGCTATCATTGAGCATTCCATGCAAAAAATACCATTCGTTATTGCCTTAATAATCTACAGAACCTGGGACCCCATAGGGTTACAGGCAGCTTGAAATCTAGGATGAACAGGACTGCCCTTGATGCTGATTATTGATGCTCACAGAGCCAACCTTCAAAAACTGTTTAGAATTACTGGAACTGTATTGTACCATTCCAAAGTATTGCAATGCATTTGAAAGAAGCCACATTTTGTAATGTGGCTAGCAAATTAAAAAGTAACTCCCTAGTCAAAAAGGTTAAGCATCCCTGCTTTACAACGTTAGCTATCCTTATATAACGTACAGTATTAACTAAAATAAGACAAGTATTTCAATGAGCAAAACTTAAAAGCCAATCTATGGCAATCAGACAATCATGAAATCCAGTTTTCACATTAAAAACAACTAATAATTAGTGCATTGCTTGGTAGGTGTAAAATTGCATCCATCCAAACCATTCCAACCTAAAACATTTTCTAGGAAGATGAGAACAGGCAGTAATAACAGGTTCACACCACATGGCCGTGATAACACAGCCGCCATGAATCTTCACACCAGCACCACAAAGCAGGGCTGTTCACCCTTGGTTGTTTCTTTCCCATCTTGACTGCATGTTCTGCTATTGGACAATAGGGCACTCACCAGTACATAGTAGTAAGCATACAACGCTGCAAAGTGGTGAACTACGAAAAACTTGTCGCCGATCTCCTTCCAATAGTAAAATATTAGCAGCAGATCTGGGAAACAGAGGACAAGAAATAAAGGCAGTGAAAATTGCAGGAATTGCATTTAAAAAAAGAAAGTCTTTTGAGATGTCTACGCTCTCACCAGAAATGAGGTAGCCTGTTGTGATGCCAACGTTAATCTTCACTAGTGTGGGATCTCCCCTGAAGAAACACAAGCACATGAGATCATTGGCACAGGACTAACATTTATAATTAACCATTTCAATTTATTAGCACAAGCAGCATTTACGCATGCACTTTTGTGTCCCAACATGCACACCAATGCTCTCACCAGACAGGGTCTTTGTTGACGGCGTCGTCGAAAAAGAAAATAAAGACGCAGAAGAGCCCAACTACTAGTGCATGAAACGTGGACACAGTCCTGAAAAGCAAAAATAATAATAATCGTATAAATAAAGCAAAACTCCTCTTTCAACCAATCCACACAACTCATATTGGTCCAGAATTAATTGACTTGTTGCTTGTAAGGCAGATTTAAATCACTTAGAAGCATGAGATTAAACACTGATGAAGGGACAGACAGACAGACAGACAGGCAGGTCTATTCGTCCAGACTACCAGGCTATAAGAAGACCTCTGCCGTCCAATAGTCAGATACTTTAATGAGAGTTATATGCTGGTTTTAATGCTATGACTTTGATTGTGATTTGATCACACACAAGGGGATTAAATATTAGTGTTGGAATAATCCCATATTTGTATCATCATGTATTAGCATTTGAATTGTTTACTGTTTCATTAGTGTTTCATCATGTACTAAGAATATTGGACAGTTCAAATGTTTGCCCTACCCCTTTGAAATGTACGGGGTGTCAGACTCCTACTGAATTTACAATGGGTCGCTGTGGACAAAGCGTTCTCATCACCTGTTTGGACTAAATCAAGGTCCAAGGATGTTAGAGTGAAGAAGTGCATAAATACTTGCTGAACACCTATTGTGGGTACTTTCAACTCTGTGCAGCAATCCTACTTGATCAGAGAGGGTCAACTGATCAACAGATGGTGCTTCCTTTGACAGTGATTGAATTCAGTTTAGAGTGAAGTTGTTTACAATTGCATGTATTGTAAAGCAAGGCTATCAACTGCACATTAAGACAACAAGGAACACATTCCTGGAATATTTTTGGGCAGTGGGTGGGACATGTAATTGGAAAGTATACTTTCCTGTTTGACAATACATTATTTGCTTTGCTGTACATGGGTACAATTGAAATATGAAAATGTTCAAATAGAGCGAGGAGTTTGTGTGCTGCAAACACAGAACATAGCTTAGCCATGTTAATATAGTTAAATTCCCTGCCAATCATAGCAGCAGACACACATCAATTAAGTACAGCCCTCAAAAGGGACAGGGAGAAAATAGTTCCTGGATATATGTATTCGAAGATTTTCCTTTCAGTTTAAACAATATTGATAGGCGATTAATCTTATGTCTTCATAAGGTTACACAAAACCCATTAGGTAGACGAGACATGTTACAAAAATTTAAAAAGCTGTCATGTAGAGTAGTTACCTTGAATTCCACTCCACCTTCTGCTTTTCCCTGAGGTAGCAGAAACCAGAGCTCAGACGAGTAGACACCCAGGGGCTGGCTTTGTGAAAGAGCCACTGGAAGGCTAGGAAACTGGTCACCGCAATGGCAAGGATCAGCTGGCTGAAGGGGTCCATGGCCAACTAACCCAACTGAATAAAGGGGGTAAAGGAAAAATACGCTTCACAGTTACGCTTAAAG
Organism: Galaxias brevipinnis; assembly: GCA_036023535.2. NCBI lineage: Eukaryota > Metazoa > Chordata > Actinopteri > Galaxiiformes > Galaxiidae > Galaxias > Galaxias brevipinnis. The sequence continues at coordinate 4,411 of JAVQIZ010195438.1, read as the reverse complement.
CTACAGTCCAAGTGGCATTACCTGACCTTTACACAAAATACACGTATTTGCGTGATTAGGTGAGCCTTTCCCTTTAAATTGTGCAACACCTTCCCACCATATGTAAAGCCAAAAAAAGAGTGTGTGTGACGTTCAAAACTCACCGTGCTTACCAAGAGCAGGAAGTTAATCTTTAACAATCAATCTGCCTACACAAGTCGCAAGGGCGACAGGGATTGGTTTAAAATGCAGTACAGATATGCCTACAAGTGTGATATGCAAATTGTAATCTGGTCAATTGCACACTGACAACCTCACAAGTTCTATGATAGAGGTGGGTTGCCTACTTTTAGACTGTAAATGTAAATAACACTAAGGACATAGTTTAAAGGCCTGTGCAAGACACTATATATACAATCCTACTATATACAGAAGTCAGGCTAACATACAGTTTAGCTGAGGAATGTCTGAGGATTAGACAAGCACCAGATTGTAAAAACACTATCAAGGGATGCTATTAAGGTTAACAATAGGAATAAAATGATTCCGGCAGCAAACACGGTGTCCGCAATGCCTGAAGTCTGGATTTGCCACAGACATAGACAGCCTGAAGATATTCAATATTCCTAACATTTGTTTTACACATCTTACAGCTGTGAGATGTGTACAGCCTACTTGAGACCAGGGTTATTGTGGTTAAGACCTGTTTTCGTTTTGTTATGACAGTTCATTGCACTTAACAAAACACACACACACCTACACTAAACGTAAGTATCACTCATTTGGGATTAGTACATGCATCTGGCTGGATTCGTGTTAAGGGGTAACTCAATTAGAAATGCGTGTAAAGGTACACGAATTAGGCCCCGTCTAAACAGGTGTGTCAGAATTATGGGAATTATTAGACCCAAGTGCAGAGATGCTTCCAATTTTTTTTATTTCTATAAAATACTAAATAAGGACAATCACCAAACAGGTAAATAAAGTAATGGGCAGACAAGGAGCAAAATACGAGAAGTGTTTAAAATACCAATCAAAGACCCAGGTGAAAGCAATAGTCCAAACACCACAAGTGAAATTCTGGAAACCACAAGAGTGATTCTGGAAAGACCAAGGGCAGGAGATTGGCCTCTGGAAAGACCACAGGCCTCTGGTAACACAATTGAATGGACACAGGTGTCTGGAAACTTTGTGGACTAGAGATCTGGTTGAGGCAGCGGACTCTGTACAGGCCACTGGAGAGACTTCCTGATGATTCCTGCACCGAGCAGCAGTCTTCAGGCAACAGAGTTCCTCTCTGGAGATGGAAGAAACTTCACATCACACCTTAATGCTAGAGTGGCCAGACGGAAGCCACTCAACAGTAAAAGGCACAGCCCACTTGGAGACTGACAATAGGCACTTAAAAGACTATCAGACCATGATATAAAAGATTCTCTGGTCTGATGCAACCAAGATTGAACTCTTTGGCCTGGCTGCCAAGCATCACGTCTGGAGGAAACCAGGCACTGCTTATCGCTTGACCAATACAATCCCACCCATGAGGCATGGTGGTAGCAGCATCATGTTGTGGGGATGTTTCTTCAGCTGTAGGAACTGGGAGACTAGTCAGGATTGAAAGATAGATGAACAGAGAAAAGTACTGAGAGATCCTTGATGAAAACCTGCTACAGAGCGCTTTTGGGGCGAGGGAACACCTTCCAACAGGACAAAGACCCTAAACACGTGCAGCAAAGACAACGCAGGAATGGCTATCGGACAAGTCTGTGAATGTCCTTGAGTGGCCCAGCCAGAGCCCGAACTTGAACCCCATCGAACATGTCTGGAGAGACCTGACCATAGCTATGCATCGACACTCCCCATCCAACCTGACAGCTTGAGAGGATCTGTAGAGAAGAATGGGATAAATTCCCCAAATACAACTGTGCCAAGTTTCATACCTAAGAAGATTAAGGCTGTATTCGCTGCAAAGGATGCCTCAACAAAGTACTGAGTAATAAGTCTGAAAGCTTGTAATACTTGTAAATGTGATATTTCCATTTTATTTATAATACATTCGCACAAATTTCTAAAAACCTGTGTTCACTTTGTCAGTATGGTGTATTGTGCATAGATTGAAGATTGTTTTTAATCCATTTTAGAATAACGCTGTAACGTAACAACATTTAAAAAAGTGATGGGGTCTGAATACTTCTCTGAATGCTAAATCAAAGTTGAACTTAGTGATAACCTGCATGCCATCGTATAGGGTGACTAGCTTTCTTTTTATAGTGGAATAGTTATGAAAAGGTGTATTGCAAAGAATGAAGAAACAGCTGTATTCCACATAGAAGCATAACTCTCCATGCCCTTTTTTTCATATGTACTAACCAATATGAAGGGTTCGAAGCAAAGCGCTATTTGGATATAAAAGATTTGTAGGAAAAGTACAAAACGAATGGAATGATTGATAACTAGTAAGCTATAGGCTGTATCACATTTACAAGCATAGGCTAAGCAGTGTGTTTGTCAACCATTCTGTGGGAGGGGCTATGAAACATCCGTATGTTTTCTATGCACTCCCCTTACACATGGCACACACACATACACACGGAAGTGTTTTTCAAGGGGAAATGACAGTGAGGTCGATACAGAACCATTATGGTCGAAATAACCTTTTTCAATTAAGATGTCATTGTAATTTGTAAGATGTAATGGTCTGTTTACACATCTTGCAATGGTTTAAACTAAGTTCATGTCATCGTTTTTAATTACATTTACCACAACAAAGGTCAAACTGCTTTGGCAAGGACATGGAACTTAACATGTGGAGTTTCATAGTGTTATAACTTACATGTAAAGGAAAGAGGTAGCAGCTAGATTTTAACATAGGGAATTGAGACAACATCTGCACTGATGATGTCCACAACAGTGCCAAATACTACCATAATCTACTATGAAACCATTTGAAAAATGTTACAACCGTTTTTTGCTACCTGATACAAGGGCAACATATTTCTATTGCACGGTATTTAATTAGGTTACGGTGTTAGGTAATTTTACTAATATTAACAGCATAAAGTATTGATGTTAGACAGATTTGATATTTGCATTGCATGCATTAATACACTGTATTATTAGATATAATTAGCTCACAAGAAATTAATAGATGAACAACATTGATGACACGTCGTTGTAGCCTACTCAGCATTAGGCTTTACATGAAGAATGAAGATAAAAAATTTACTTGCCTTGTATCCTTCATGAAGATCTATATTTGAAAAATGTAAGCGTGCGATGGCATGATCTGTCAAAAGCCATCGTTAGTTGTTTAGTAACAAATGCTTTAAAAAATGCAGACGATCTAAATCTTGTAGGTCTCTAGTGCTATTAGCTCTACCAGTCGTATCTACAATACAATTTAGTGATATGAATGATAATTAACACGTCATCAAAATAAACAGAAAACATGACTATGGTGGCAAAATAAATTAACGTTTGGGCTTGGATGCTTGATTTCGAGTATGGAATGGATGTGGGAGGCGGGCTACTTTTGCGGCGATCGAATTACATCTGAATTCTTAAAGGCACACAAACACAAACATACATGCAACCAAAAACACCTACGTACATAGGCGACAGTCATTGCATTTTTATCAACATTACCCAAAATTAACATACAATGTTGTCATAAATAGGCTTGCTTAATTATATCTATATTTTCTTTTATCTTTAATTTATTTTATCTTACCATCACTATAATTATCACTATAATTAAATAGCATTGATTACCATTTCACTAACTGTGTCATAACTAACAATAAATAAATTGCCATAGTGTTTTAAAACCATTCGTACGTGGATAGACAAACACAATTATGCATAGTATGAACATTTAAAGCAGCTAGTTATCGATCAGAAATTCCATATTAAAAGTTGTTTTGATTTTTCAAACAGCTCAGGCTGCATAGGCCTGTTTCCTGCCCACTTGTGGCATCAGACCCAAAAAGTAACATGATGTTGTAAAGATTGTGCTATTTCTCCAATTCCATTCCATTTGATTTTGTCCTAAATGGGCCTACTCATCTGTCCTTAGAAGTTGAAAAGTGAGCCTATACAAATCAAAATATGCCCCACTAAAAAACTTAAATATAAGAAGCATGACATTTCTCCTCCTGAATGTTGTAGATAAACTTGTAGCCTACAGAAATGCAGTTTCATCTCAAAAACACACCTTGGGTTTTGGAACCTCTGCTACATCAGGCCTGCCTGATGATCAGTTATGTTTCAAGACATGGAAATGTTTTCATTTGGCTCCAGGATTGCTTTGTCTTTTGTGAGAAAAAGGTAAACCAAAGTGTGCTAAAGGCCTAGTGTGGCAACAGGTTTAGGATGGTCGCGCTCAGCTGATACCGGAAACAGGAAACACCTGAAAGGGCATACAGATAAGGTT